>PVLC010024535.1:0-24539 GCA_004027655.1 Graphiurus murinus | reverse complement strand
GTCTTTCAAGTTCTTTGTATATTCTAGATATTAGTCCTCTATCAGAGGGGTAACTGGCAAAGATCTTCTCCCATTCTGTAGGCTCTTTAGACTCTTGATGGTTTCCTTTGATGAGCAGAAACTTTTTAGTTTAATGTTGCCCTACTTATTAATTCCTGTTTGAATTTCCTGAGCTTTGGGGATCTTGTTGAGGAAATTTCTATTTGTACCTATATTTTGGAGTGTTGGGCCTATCTCCTCTTCTGTTAGCTTCACAGTCTGTGGTGTAGCTTCCAGGTCTCCGATCCATCTCTGGTTGATTTTTCTGAAGGGGGAGAGGTAAGAGTTTAGTTCCATTTTTCTACAACTGGATAACCAGTTTTCTCAACAGTTTGTTGGAAAGACTGTCTTTTCTCCGATGTATGTGTCTGGCACCTTTGTTGAATATCAATTGGTTATAAGTGTGTAGATTTGTTTCTGTATCTTCTATTCTGTTCCATTGGTCTATGTGTATGGTTTTTGTGCCAATGCCATGCTGCTTTTATTGTTATAGCTCTGTAGTATAATTTGAAGTCAGGAATTGTGATGCATCCTGCATGGTTTTTATTGCTGACAGTTGCTTTGACTATTTTAGGTTTTTTTCTTCATATGAAATTTATGATTGATTTTTCTAGGTCTCTGAAGAATGACATTGGTATTTTGATAGGGATTGCATTGACACTGTAAATCACTTTTGGTAGAATGGCCATTTTGATAATATTTATTCTGCCTATCCAAGAGCGAAGGAAATGTTTACATCTTCTAAGACTTTCTTCAATTTCTTTCTTTAGTGTTTTATAATTTTCATTGTAAAGGTCATTTACCTCCTTGGTTAGGTTTATTCCTAGATATTTTATTGTTTTTGAGGTTATTGTACATGGAATTGTTTTCTGGATTTCTTTCTCAGTGGATTCATGGCTGGCGTATAGAAAAGCTACTGATTTTTTTTAGGTTGATTTTGTATCCCTCTATTTTGCTGATTTTGTTAATCACTTCTTGTAGTCTTTTGGTCTTCTAAGTATAGGATCATGTCATCTGCTAAAGATAATTCTTCTTTTCCTATTTGAATTCCTTTGATATCCTTCTCTTATCTTATTGCTCTGGCAAGAGTCTTGACGTCTATATTGAAAAGGAGTGGTGATAGTGGGCATCTTTGTCTTGTTCCTTATTTTAAAGGGAATTCCTACAGTTTTTCCCCATTTAATATGATTTTGGCTTTGAGTTCATTGTAGATTGCCTTAATGATGTTGAGGTATGTTCCTTCTATTTTGATTTTCTGCAGTGTTTTTAACATGAATGGGTGTTGGATTTTGTCAAATGCTCTTTCAGTGTCTATTGAGATGGTCATGTGATTTTTGTCCTTAGTTCTATTTATGTGGCAAATAACATCTATTGATTTGCATATGTTGAACCAGCCTTGCTTTCCTGAGATGAAACCAACTTGGTCAGGGTATACAATTTTCTTCACGTGGTTTTGAATGCATGGCTAGTATTTTGTTTAAAATGTTTACATCTATCTTCAACAATGATATTGGTCTGTAATTTTCTTTTCCTGAGTTATATTTATTTATTTTTGGTAATTAAGGCCATACTGGCCTCATAGAAGTAGTTTGGAAGAATTCTGTCTCTTTCAATTTCACAGATTAATTTATGAAGTATTGAGTTTAGTTCATCTGTGAAGGTTTTATAGAATTCAGCTGGAAATCCATCTGGCCGTGGGCTGTTCTTTGTTGGCAGGCTTTTTATTGCTTTTTTTTTTTTTTTAAATCTCTTTGCTTGCTATTGGTCTCTTAGGTTCTCTATATCTTCTTGGTTCAATTTAGGTAGGTTGTATGTGTCTAGAAATCTGTCAATTTCTTCCATGTTTCCTAGTTTATTGAAATATAAATTTTCAAAATAGATTCTGATCATCCTGGGGATTCCCCACTGTCTGTGGTGATATCTTATTTTTCATTTCTGATTTTATAATTTTGGTTGATTCTCTCTTTTGGTTAGGTTGGCTAGGGGTTTGTTAATCTTGCTAATCTTTGAAAGAACCAGCTTCTTGTTTTGTTAATCTTTTGTATTTTTTTTTTGTTGTTGTTGTTCTCTGTTTCATTGATGTCTGGTTTGATTTTAATGATCTCCTGCCTTTTACTGGCTTTGGGATTAGACTGTTCCTATTTTTCTAGGTCCTTGAGTTGTGTCATTAGGTTGTTTATTTGGTGACTTTCTGTTTTTCTTATGTAGGGACTCAATTCCTCTTAAGACTGCCTTCAAAGTGTCCCATAGGTTTTGGTACATTGTGTCTCTATTTTTGTTTAATTCCAGAAATTTTTAAATGTCTCCCTGTACTTCTCTACTGATCTAGTCCCCATTCAAGAGTGTATCATTCAGTCTCCATGTATTTATGTAATTTCTTTTGGTCTTCCTATTGTTGATTTCTACTTTCATTTTGTTGTGATCTGAGAAGATGCAGGAAATTATATTGCATTTTTAATTTGCTGGTGCTTGCTTTGTAGCCTAGGATATGGTCTATTTTGGAGAAGGTTCCATGAACACCTGAAAAGAAGATATATTCAGCTGTGCTGGTTGAAATATTTTGTATATGTCTGAAGGGTCCATTTGATTTATAGTGTTCTTTAGGTGTGAAGAGTCTTTCTTCATGTTCAGGGAGGTTTCTGGATGGGGTGGCTTGTTAACTCATGGTCTTGATGAGAACTGGTCTGAGTCCCTGCAGGCAGACATGGGTTTAGCTGCAGCTGTAGGATTTGGCTGGGCCATCTGGGTAATTGGATGTTTGTTGAGTGTGGAGAGAAGGGTCAATTGCTTTTGATGATGGTCTATAGTAAATGGCTTCAGAAGAATCTATTTCTTCTTTGCTGGAGGTCTCTGAGAGCCGCAGTGCTGGCACTTGCCAGCTGGTGGGACCTGGCCAAGATGGCGCCACCACTGTTGCTCTCCACTTGCCAGGTGAGATGTGTGGAGCTCTTTATGGTCTTCTCTCTCTTCTGGCTCTGATTCTGCCATGTTTCAATTGTCCTTGTTTTGTTGAGTCTTTTCACTGCTTTTCTTTGCTTGTCAAGAAGCAGTCTTCCTGGTGGTTGTGTTCTGAGTCTCAAAGTGACTGAAACACGGTGTCTCCCTCTATGCCACCATCTTTAATTTCCCAATGCTCTTCTTTTTAAACATTGACTTTGGACATAACCTCATGAAATTAAGGGTTTGAGTTTGTTGTACATTGTTAGACTTAATGTTTCCCATTATTCAAAATATGAAAAGATAAAATTAATCAGAAATTTTAAAAATGGTAACTTATTTATAGGTCTTTTCTGACTTCCTCATTTAAATAGCACTTTCTCATTTACTTTCTGTCACATTATGTTTTTAGTCTTTGCATTTGTCAGTATCTGATAGAAAATATACAGCATTTTTTGCGTGTAAAATGATTGTAACTCCTATGTTGGTATGGCATGTGTATCATGAGAACAGGGAATTTTTCTATATGGTTCACTGCAATTCTGTTAACATATGGAAGATACGTAGAGCATGACAGGTACTCAGTAGATACTGGCTTAAAGACAGACCAGTGATTATATAAGTCACATTCTATTTGGTTATCAATTCTCTGCTTTTGGAAAAAGTATTATTGTTAAAGCTAGGTAATTAATTGGGTCAAAATTAATAGTTCATTTGGTGAATTTAGGACTAAAATTACTACAACTTTTCCTCTATAAAAGTCTCTGAAGTTTTGGCTAGAAAAATTAACTATGATTAATATCTCATTAAGAACTCTAATTTCAGCACACATAGACATCATGTTTTATCAGCTATTCTGATTCTGTAGCTCCTGACAGCTATTAATGATTCTAGTGTGGCAGTGATGATGATGGTAGGGGTGGTGGTTGTGGTGGTGTTGCTGCTATGGTGGGTTCTTTTCCTCAGCTCATAAAGATATGATGAGCCAGGAAATAAAGAGCCAGGACAAGCAGTTGCATGCTTAAATAGAATTTATTAGAAGCAGAAGAAAGAATGCAGGAAAAGCAGCAGTGTTTTGAACAAAAACACTGTCGCCTCATGGGTTTTGATGTCTTAAATAGGGTTTGTCCTATTTTGTCTTTTTATCTGGGTCGCTAAGTTCCCAGGCCAATAGTCTGCTTTGTTAGCACCTACATGAGAGGATAATGTTTCTTTTAGCTTTTCGTAAGTCCATGGCCTTCTAAGTTTTAACATTTTTATTTTTGTTATTAAATTCATCAATAGGCCAGTCTTGTCTTTTTTAGTCTGTTCTTTGTTCTGATATCACTCATGACCACATGAGGGGATGCATGGTGTTTTTTAAAATTTTTTAACCTGTTTGTGGGGTCTGTAACTTTTAGGTTTTATCTTATTTCATTGCCATGGTACTTAGCTTAGAGTATGGAACAGACTGAACTCTATGAGAAACTGCTTAATTTAACCTCTTAAATGCCTGCTCTGCTTTGGGACAGGGCATGGTATGAAATCATCTACCCATTACTGGATCAATAGTAGCAAGTGATATTTATAGGTTTTTTGCTAGTCACTATGCTAAGAGTTTTGCATTTGTTTAACTTATATGGTATACACTACAATTCTATGAAGTAGTTTGTCACTCAACTGGTAAGAAAACTGAGATGCAGAGAAGTACATATCCCTGTGGAAATATCTTATATAACTGAGATGTAGAGAAGTAATGTATACCTGGCTGGTTTTGGAACCAGCATATGAGTGGGATGAGACTTAAACCAAAACCTGTGATCTTTGCTATGACATTCTGAAGCAGTGGCAAGCAGAGGGAAGGACACACACTTTGAAGCAAAATATATACCCTTTCCAAATTGAAAGCACTACTCTTTCAATATTGTGGGTGGGAAAAAGGCAGGGAGGTTTGAGGGGAGTCCAAAAAGCATGTGCAAACAGGTAAATAGAAGGCAGAAAGAAAAACAGCAATGTCAGAGCATAGTCTGAAATCTTATGGGAGTAAAGTTGTTCCACTTTGGGGGAACACAAGGTAGGACTATAGGGGAGGTTTTATGTCAGCTGAGTCTGAGAATTAGGGGAACAACATACCAGAAAGAATTGAAAACAATGCACATGTATGGTTAGAAGTAAAGTGTATACTGCTTCTAAGTAATATACTAAAAAGGAATAGTGGTTAAACTAACTTCACATTATGTAAGATACTACAGTCTATTCTGTTTATACTGTATACAGTGCATAGAGATGCTCCTTAAATTTGATGGATCTATGTTCCAACAAATTCATTTGCGCTGCAAATATCAAAAGTTGAAAATGTATTTAAGGCATCTATGGAAAATCAGAGTTTAGCTTGGCATTCCCCTAAACATGCTCAGAACAATTTATATTTACCTACAGAACCCAGACGGGACTGAACTCCAATATATACCATCAGCCCTTTCTTTATTTTTTTGTTTTAAAACAGAGTCTTCCTAGGTTTCTGAGAGTCTCACTAAATTGCTGAGGCTGTCCTTGAATCTGAGATCATTCTCAGCCTCCCAAGTACTGGGATTATAGGTGTGTACCATCATAACCCACTTACCTGTTATCTCTTATGAATTTCTCATAATTGACATCCATTTCTTCTAACATCAGCACATCAATATTGACAGTAGCAAATGCCTCCATTTATTTGCTGTGAGTTTCCTTGGTTTCTATGGTTGAGTTTTTCCTTCTACCTCAGCTTCTTTCTTTCCCCAGTTGATCAGCACCTCCTGGGAATGCTGTTCAGCCTCAGTGCCAACAAGCTCATCAATATTCTTTTTAAAATCAGTGTCCAGTTCTATTTTTCAAGCACTAATATGTCACTACTTATTATTTCATTAATAGTAGAAGCTTTGTTAAAGCCTTTGAATGTGATCAGGTAGGTCTTTAAAACTCTCAAATGCCACCTATGTGCCCTGTGCCTTCCCATGTGGCAGCAATCTACCAATGTTAAATGTTAAAACATTTCCCAATCTCCCAGAGTTTTTGGCAAGATTCAACTACTTCAACAGTCTGCACAAATATTTGCAGTAAATAGTATATAATAGTAAATAGCCGCTTTGAATGATTGGTCTATGGAGAGAGATTGTGGTTGTGCTCAGTGGGCAGATATACAAATTTTACATGAGGACGTATGTTGCAAATGTGCTGTGGATGTCCTGGAGCCTTGTCTAAGATCAGAAGAATTTTGAACGGGATGTTGTTTTGCCTATAACACTTCTTCCTTGTAGAATAAAACAGTTAAAAAACCAGTCTTCAAACAAAGCTGATGTCACTCAGGCTTTCTTGTTTGGGAGATAATAAATGGCAAATGCATGTTTGCTCACATTCTTAATGTTCCAGGGTTGTCTCCGTGGTAGATTAGGAAAGACTGTAATTTAAACCCTGAGATATTTCCATTCCAGGGCAGAGTTACATGGTCTTTAATGACTTAAATCCTAGTCTTTTCTTAGACTAGGATGAATGTAAGTGTGCTCTGGCATATACCTCCAGACAAGGCTGGTTTCATCAAAGATAAATACTGTTCATGTTATGTGATGAGGCTCTTCCTTAAAAGCTTTGTCATCTTCACTATTGCTGCCCTTCACATTATAAAAATTATGATGACATTAGAAGTGTTGAAACTACCCATGATTTGGTATAAACAGCATATAGAAATGACTTCTTCCTTGTCTTGAGTCATCAGTAGGCTAAGCACTATGCACCTCTGTATCTGGTGTTCCATTCACACAAATAATTTTTGCATGTCATCAACCAACCTAGCTCTTTTTTTTCATGATGGCAACAGGTTTGACCAATGTAGATGATTTTACTGTACCGTTGATTCACTTCTTATCCTTTAAGATGACTACAAATAGATGCTGGTTCTGTTTAGTTCTTCTGCAAGATGAAAAAAAGAGTAAATTTGTCTAATCAGTAAAAATAAAGTTATTGCAAGGGGACCAGGCTTTCCATGTGGGGATGTCCCAGTCAAGATCCAGGATAGCTGAAGTTAAGTACTGCTTGAAGGAAGGAAGTTGAACCAGTGTCAGGGCAAGGTCCCTGTCAGCTCTTTACTTGCAGACTGAATTGAGGAAGTATTATTGTTTTTAATTGGTTCCCTTTTGACCTTATTAAAAGTTGAACATGCTTTTATTGTAGCCTTTTATCCTTTTGACATTTCTTTTTTTGTATTTTATAGGTCCTTTTGTCTTCTCTCATCATAATTTCCCCTTTATATTATTATAGTCTCTTTCTGAAAAAAAAAAAAAAGACTGTGTCTTTGCCACTTATTAAAGAAAGCAACAGCAAAATATTCCTAGGGATGGAATTTTCCTTTATTAGCTAAGTTGCTAAAAGAATCACATGATGCAATTATTCCTCACTTCTCTGAGACCTCTGCCATGTATGCTAACAATAATTGTTTGCTGCAAGTATGTTTGCCTTTATCCTGTACTCTGTTTGAAAGCAAGGATATTTCTTTTCTCCTTTGTTTCCCCAACACCTGGCACAGTTCCTGACACCATAAGGTCTTAATAAATGTTTGTTGAATGAATTAATAATTGGTCATGTATCATAATTGTTTATCTAAGAATCTGTTTTGCTAGACCAAATTTAAAGATGAGGATCAAATCTTATTAATCTTTCTCCTACTACTAGTCCTGCACAAACTGTTCAGGTCTTAGGCACCCAATATAGTACAGTGAATGAAGGAATGAAAAACTGAATAAGACAAAGCAGGGAGGACTCTGCATCATGACTAGGATTGTGGAGAAGCTCCCTCCAAGATTACTTTTCTTTCATGCCTGTCATCGATATGTTCCCATGTCTGCTTTTGTACTGTCTGCTACAAAAGGGTTCTCTGGATGGGGTTAAATCCATAAAGTGTTAAGAACAAAAGGTCACTTTTAGAAATGCAATTACTTCTTCACAGGATGAGAGCCCTGGCTACCTGAAGGGGGGAGGAAATGATTTAGGGGGGCAAAGGACACTGAAAGGAAAAATTTGCTACTCTGTAATGTTGTCCTAGATCAACCTGGGTACTATAAGAAGACATCAAGACAAGCTAGTACATAAGTACTAATCCCATATCTCAAATCCATATTATGCAGCACAATCTCTATAGGACTAAAGAGGAAAGAAAGTAAAACAAGACAAATGTACAACTGAAAATCTTCATTTATATCAAAGAAATAAAAATATTTCTGAGTGCCTACTTTGAGGAATTGTGGATATAGCGAGTGGATACAGTGAGTGTTTTCACTATGCTAAATATACTATCTTAAAGAGGTGACCAGTTCACAGTAAATAACCTCATAAAAATTGTATATTTACAGAGCCAGGCATGGTGGCACACACCTGTCATCCCAGTATGTGTGAGGCTGAGACAGGAGGATTTCAGGTTCAAGGCCAACCTCAGCAATTTAGCAAGACCCTCAGCAACTTAGAAAGACCCTGTTTCAAGATAAAAAATAAAAAGAGCTAAGGTAGAAGATCCATAGATTCAAATTCCAGGATCCAAAACAAACAAACGCAAATTATGTATTTATAGTTAGAAAAGTGATACAAAGGGACAACGCCCAGTGTTATGATATACATTATATATATATATGTAATATATAATATATATAAAACAATGGGAATAACCTAGTCTGAAAGGTGAGGGGCAGCTTTCCTGAGTAGTTTCAGAAGATAACATTTGAGGGAAAAAAATTGGCATTAGAAATGCAGAGAGGTAAGGAAAGGTATTTTAGACAGAGGTGAGAGCTTGTGAGAAGATGCAAAAGCAGGATGTGCTTGAGTATTCCTGGAACAACCACCACCACAACAAAGGCTGTGATTGGAGCTCAGTGAGACAGGAGAAAAACAGGACAAATCAAGGTTGTATAGGAAAGCAAGGGTGTGGAACAGGTCATATTATGTCCTCGTTGTTCAGATGAGACCATTAGAGCTTGGAGGTTTGGAATTACCCAAGGTCACCCAGGAAGTCTGCAGAATTAGAGTTTAAAGCCACATCTTTCTTCCTTAGGAGTTTGTGTTCTTTCTGTCACTGCCAGTGCAGATAAGTCCATGGAAAAATGTACAAGTCTGACTTTGGAAAAGAAATCCAGCTTATTTTTTTTCCCATTTCTCCATTTGACTTTCACAAGAAAGATTTCTTATTAATTTTTTGATCATTTGTAAATAAACTTCTATGCATTTTTATTGGCTCCTCCTCTTTGACTCTTTCAAGGCTTCAACAATGAAATGTTTTTCAAACTAATGTGGTTTACTTCCATCTGACATTGCCAACTTTTTTATTTTACAGTTAACAAGTTTATTTTCAGGGATATTTTCTATTTTCTCCCCTATCATCAGCTCCTTTGTCCAAATTTGATATACTTTATGACATTAACAATATCTACCCTGCCTTCTCATGATGTGGTTATTTATATAAAATAGTATGGTAAACTATGCAAGTGAAAGAGATCTAGAAATCTACATAATATTCAGTACAAAGGTCAAGGTCACTCACTCATGGCAGGATTACTATTGATATCTTTGGTCACTAAAGAGATATATTTTCCTCTTAGTTTTATTAATGCTTTTTTCTCATGATCATATTTGGGATATTGGTTATGGGAGGAAGACCTCATACCATTAACATGACTTTTTGCTGTTGATCTTGATCTTCTGGCTGAAGTCAGGTTTATCCACTGATAAGTTACCCCTGTCTGCTTGTTATACTGTTGTTTTTGGAAATTGTCAGCATTCTCACTCTTGTAATCTAAAGCAACTGACCACACAAATTAAAGGAAGGAAGATTTATTTGCTCATAATTTTTGGAGATTTCAGGGTTCAGTCCATGTCAGGCCAGGTCTGCAGAGCTCAGGACATAGTAGTGTGAAGCAGAGAGAGGGAGAGAGCAAGGCTCTGCTCTCACATCATGGAGGCCAGAAGCAAGAAAGAGAATGAGGGAGAGGAAGAACCATATATAATCCCCAAGGCCACACCCCCAAGAATCCACCTCCTCCAGGCACACCTTTTCTGTCCAGGTTACTATTCAGTAAACCCAGCACAATGGGCTTATCCACTAATGCGATTACAATCCTCACAACTTAATTATATCAACTCTGAACATTAATAGATGAGATCTTCAGGAGACATTCTACATCTAAACATAACAGAAATAGACCACAATTATAAGCTAACATTTAAGCTGTGAGGAGTTATGTCCCCCTTGACTGAAGGCAGACAATATCCATAAGTTGTTTGGAATTTCTCTGCATTGGAGATTTGTTTCTTCTTCCCCTTTTATTCAATCATTGATTAAATTCATATGGGTTCATTGATAAACTTCTGATTATAATTCAACCTTTATATTGTTGCTCAAGTTGTTTCATATCTACTGGGTGAACCTCATTCATTTGACTTTCACATCCCTTAACATACCTCTATCACTGCATGTGGAGTTTGGATTTCTTTTAGCGCTTCTTTACTTTCTGGCACTACAAAATACTCCAGGGTCATCTTAAATATTTCTGTGCCAGCTCTATAACCAGCCAACTCTCCAAGAAGCACTGGCTCCTTTTATTGGAGAATGGTATACAAACTATGATCTTGGAGCTGAGATTGACATTACTACTGCAATGTTTGCTTCTAGGCTACAAGAAAATATGTATGTTCCCAAGTTTGTTTAGTGAACACTTCAAATATATTTTTTGACAAAAATGAGAAGCCACTGCATGAAATCTGAAAGCTATTTTATTTTTCAGTCTTTACAATTCTTCTTTGCAATTAAATGTTTTATTTAAAATTTCACCTACTCTCTATTCTCTTTTCATGTATTTTTATCATTTTTCAAATGTGCATTGAATTATAATCAATAGCATCCATTGAAGTTATTAGTATTCTTGGGGATTCTTTCATATACTAATCCAGAGAGTTCTGCTGGTTATTTAAAAAATTACTATTGTCTGAGGTTAAGCATAGACAGACAGGAGCTCTTAAAGTCTATCCACATGTCCCAATAGCCTAATCTTTTGTTTCAATTGTCCTATTTTTTTTGAGACAGGGTCTTACTATGTTGCCAGGGCTGGTATCAGACTTCTATGCTCAAGTGGGACTTCAGGAGTGTGACAATGTGCTTGGCTGTCAATGCTCTATTTTAAAGTTAAGGTACTCAAATAGGTGGAAGTATTTGCCCAAGTGTATTTTTGGAGCTTAGCCATATCTGGATAGAGCTTTTCTAATGGTAAGCCACTAATTTTTTTTCAATTTACCAGGCTGGCTCTTATTTACTTTGAGAGAGAAGATTAATTCCTTCTTTATATTTTCAATTAAAATGGAATCTTAATAAGAAGACTGGTGTTTCCAGAATTTCTTTTGGGGGAAGCTTATGAGAGGTAATAGGGCTGAGAAATAGGGCAGGAGATAGCTTAGGTACTTGTTTTGAAGTTGCACCTGTGTAGCAAAATATGATTTTTGTTTAGATTTTAGCAGATAGGGAGGAAGTAAAATCTCTACAAAACAACTCTTATACTCCCTACTGATTAAGATTCAGTTACTTTTTGCAACCTGTTTGAGAATACTTTTGCATCCTTATTTGATATTTATAATGATCATACAGACTATGTATAAAATGTTTTATTTTATATTTCAGCAAGTTTACAGCAAGCACTATTTAAAAAGCATTTTACCAGAGATAATGATAAATATATTTACCTTATTATAAGGTAGTTCGATACTGTCACATGTATCCTATGTACTCTTTCTCAGTAGTATAGAGACTGTAGCTTTTAAATAGGCAGTTTTGTAAAGAAAAATATCTAGGTGCTGCTCTTTAGGAATAAGCTGATAATAACACCAAAGTATTAAAATCCTAAGCAACTTATATATACACCTGTTTTATATCAATATCTTTCTCTAATCTGTGGATAAGATTGAAATTCAATGTGTCTTCTCCATGAATCATATAAAAGAATAAGTCTTCAATTTAAAAGATCTAATAGCCTGAGAGCCCCTTGAGAATCTAGATTAATGGAGGCTACTTAGAGAATTGCAGAACATAAGAAACCCAACTAGTGAATGTGTAACACTTGGATCCAAAAGCTAAAATGCTTTCTCATGAGGCAAAAGCAAACACAGAGAAATATCCACACATGTAATAAAATACTGATGATGTAAGTTTTTTCTGTTGTGTTTTTGGCTTTGCAGATACAATGTAGGTTTAGATATAAGTATACCAATTATTTCACCATAAAGTGTATATTATGGAGAAACCTATGCTAATTATCACCATCATCAAAATACTAAGCTGGCTTCCACCCGTGGAAAGTTATCCTTGACAGTAGTTATTTTTCTTTTTAGCACTTAAATTGCATTATCTGACCTAACACTTGGAATTAAAATAACATCAAAGAAATAATTTCAATTTTAGGAGGTAAACCTCAGTTCACATTCTCTTAGGAAGGTCATGGTTATTTGTATAGCCTCTATTTAGATGAAGAAGATACAAGGTACAGGAAGGGTGACAAGGTGCCCAACACCATTCAGCAATAAGTGGGAGGACTTTAGTGAAGATGAGTGATTGAGGAAGTTGAAGCTCAGAACTTCAAGCCTCAGCTGGGTATGATGGTGCACACTTGTAATCCCAGTACCTGGGAGGCTGAAACAGGAAGATTCCAGGTTCATGGCCAGCCTCAGCTACTTAGTGAGGCCCTCCACAACTTAGTGAGACCCTGTTTCCAAATAAAGAATAAAATATAGGGCTGGGGGTATAGCTCATAGGTAGAATGCCCTGGGTTCAATTCCCAGTGCCAAAAAATAAAAATAAAAAATAAAAAAAGGTCAAGCCTCTCTGATTGTGTCCCGCATTTCTTTCAATTTTATTCATAGATATTGATCTGGAAGTACTTGTGATGAAATTTATCTTTGCAACATCTGTTATTTTTAACAAAACTTTGATGAGCAAAGCAACAATAAGCATGAGAATAAGCATGATTTGGGAGACACAAATAATGGGTGAGATACTTGAGGCAATAAATATTAAGATAGGAAAGCAAATTTTCATAGAAATATTGAATTGAAAGCTCTCAATTCAATTTCTATCTGAAGACTAATGGGAACCTTCCATCCTTGCCCACTGCAGATAAACAACACTACTTATTAGCTTTTTCTTTGTTACTTTGAACATCCTGGAGGTTATTAGACCACTTGTTTGAGATTAACTCAGATTTTTTAATTTCATGTGCTAGCAAAAGTTCACAGAACTTGGAAATTCATATAGCATTTTTATTGTGCTAAGTGGAATGTTTAAAAGACAATTACTATATACACTCACCTTCATTTCAAAAGAAGAAAGAAAAATTTAACCTAAAAAATAAAAGACATGCTCTCCAAATCAAGAATAGTTTCTAAAATTGAATAACTAATTGAATACATTCTGCATTATGACATCCTTTACTTTTTCTTCCTATATTTTTCTGAAGAGAAATGCCAGGTTTGTTATGGTTTGTCATTAGCTTGAGGACCATGTCTGGGGCTGATGTCTCTGAGATTTATAAGTGATCCAACCAGGACTTCCTAGCAGTATCTTCAGTGAAGTATGACGAGAGTCAAGTATATCACTAAAGATAACTTAGAAGCAGTCAAAAGAGTCTCTTTAATTGGCCAACATCAAAACACCTGGAGAAATAAAATATATTTCTGAGGAGAAGCTGGCTAAAAACCAAAATACTTTGCAAAAGCAGAGACTGAGGTGAGTAGATTTTATTCTTAAATGAGACATAAAAAAGAATAGAAAATCAATTCAATTGTTTAATTAGAAATGACAATCCTTAATTAGAAGAAAAAAGACTAATTTTTAAAAATGGTTCAATTTATGATAAACCCTAGAGTCTTCATATTAACTATGAATTATTTTAAGGCATTTGTTTGGAGGCATAGTTAATATATATCTCTCTCTGGGCATTTCAGATCATGAGAGTCCTACTTTATGCCTTGTTTTAGCTTCTTGAAGCAATACTTTATCAGTTGTAGGAACACTAACATAAAAAGCAGAATTTGTGTGCTTTGCTGGTACATACAGATTATCATCAAGGGTTTGGCTGTGTAACAAGTTTGTGTTTATATCTTCCTAACTTGCTCCTTTCCAGATAATTTCCCCAGAGTCAAACCACAGCCACGTGCAGACTTTACATATTGAGGTGAGCATAAATGCTAGCTTGAGGCTTTTTCTGGAGTTGTAAAAGGTTGATGGGTTCTTTATTGGTTGGCTCAAGTATGAAACTGGGGAGGTTTTCTTATCAGAACACTTAAATTTTCAATTCCCAAACACCTCCCAATTGTTTTCAAAATCAGGGGATAATTAGAAAAGCAGCTTCATGAACCTCTTGGTTTCTAAAAGAAAATAAAATTATTTTAAAACATGCAAAGTATATTGTTAATTGCTGATTGTTTCTCTTCATAGTAGCAGTTGTGTATTCTTTCATGCCCTGCTTAGCTGTGTATGTTTGTCATATGAATTTATTTTGTTTCAGTTTTAAGATGTTCTTTTACTCTGCTAAGAATGAATTATATCCTTAGATATCCAGAGATAACATGGGAGACCCTCCTTTATATATATAGTTGAATAAAACTAGCAAAACAAAATGGATTTTCATGGATGGAATTTACATTGTAGAAAAACAAAACAATTTATCTCTAAGATAAATATTACCTTTTTCTGATTTTTGCTCTATAGTTATTATGAAAACAAGTCAGAATGAAGAATTAATTCTTTCCTTTTTGCAGAATCACAAATGCATCTGTCAGATTTCCTAAGAACTGAAAATGGCTTTTACTAGGACTTTTTGAAAATCTCAGATGTAATTATATTAAGTAGTTTGGTTTACATAGGATTCTAATTAAAAATCATCTGCTGATTTTCTCTGATAGAGTAAAAAAAAAGTATTTTAATAATAGACAAATAGCAGAACCTAAAAAAGAAAAGACTTAAATAGATGGATCATTTTCAGTGACCAATTTATTGCATTCAAAAACTTTAAGCTTATCATTTGTTTTGCACCAAGATATGCTGTGTATTGGTTACAGATGGATGACATTAGCAAGAAATCAGCTATCCTGTTTTTGTTTTTTTTGTATATAACAATGATAAATGCTCCCAGTTTCCCTTTCATCTATATGTTCCAGATCCATATGGGAGACATGAACTCCAGTTGACTCTGGATTACCATGGAATTGAGGTGAGGCCTAGTGTGGATAAATGAAATTCACAGATAATCTCTAAACATTTTAGCTTTCAACTCCCCAATCTCCCCTGCCTCCAAATTATTTCATAGACACTGAGATGCAGCAGAATGTACTGAGTGCATTTTTTCCATTTCCTACTTTGGTTGATTGCCT
Source organism: Graphiurus murinus (assembly GCA_004027655.1). Taxonomy (NCBI): domain Eukaryota; kingdom Metazoa; phylum Chordata; class Mammalia; order Rodentia; family Gliridae; genus Graphiurus; species Graphiurus murinus. The sequence continues at coordinate 9,155 of PVLC010024535.1, read as the reverse complement.
TAACAGAAGTCTAGGGAAAATGGGATGGTCAGTGCGTGAGCATGAGGAAAAAGGCACTGGCTTTAGCAACTCATCACTGAGCAAGCATGACCCAGCTGGCCACATTCTTTTCCTTGCAAAGCATTCCTTCATTTCCAACTAGTTCTAACCTACTTGCTGGTGAGAAGGACCCTTCCCCATGCTCAGAGCCTGACTGAAATAGAGGGTCCTTCGGCTGCAGAAGCCAGCTTGCATGACCCAGGCAGGCTCACTATCTATTGCTGCCAGTTCATTACCCACACATCAGGACAACTGTCTTGTCCATAGTCCTAGCCCATTTTTTGGACCCAAAGTTTTTTTCCACTCCATTCTGTGATAGAGTTGAGACTAGAGGAAGCTGTACATTTATTTGCCTTACCACTTGAAGAGAAAGAAAACATGCCTGAACACCTAGTCATTTGTGACTTAGCCATAGGACAACTTTAATGAGACAGGCCCTCATCTCCCTTTGGGGCTTAAGCATTACAAGACTGTATTTGCTACTTTATATGCAATAATCATTTTTTTTATGAATAATACTCTGTGTGGGGCTGGGGGTGGCTGTGTAACTAAGTATAAACTGCTTAAAAAATTCTGATGTAGCCAGGTGTAGTGGCACAAGCTATTAACCCAGGACTGGAAGGTTGAGACAGAAGAATCGCAGGTTTGAGGCTAGCCTCAGCAACTTAGGGAGGCCCCAGCAACTTAGTTCAACCCTGTTTAAAATTTAAAAACTAAAATAAAAAGGGTTAGGGATGTAGTTCGGAGGTAGAATCCCTCTGGGTTCTATCCCTAGTACTTCTCAAAAAATCTGATGTAACCCTTGCTAAGAATCAATCTGTTAATTGCTTTTTGAAATGAGGCTATACTGTAAGTAGGCATTATTTTTATTTATTTTGAGAAACAAGTGGTACTTTCAAACCAAGAGTTCTTCCATTTACTTCTTTGTAAACAATTTATAAACTTATTTATCTTGTATTCTTACTTTTCACTATAAAGAATGATTCCAATTTATCTGGCTCAGGGAAAAATAAAGTCTTGGGCATTCATGATATAAATCTTCAGTATCTAAACACCAGGAGGTGCTATAAGATAAGTATTAAGGAATACTTCTTCCCTAGACTTACAGATTCTAGTTACATAAAGTTTACTAACAAAATAGCTTTGAGAGACCATAAAAAATGTTCAAATTCTAAGGTGTGCAATATAGTGGACCATCTTTTGGATCAGAATAACTCTTTCAAGGAAGGAGAGTAGCTTTGTCAAGAGTTCAGGGACAAGAATAAAGTTTTGCAGAAAGACATTTTCTATAAGCTTATAGCTAGAAACTGTGTACAGTAGTTATATAAGACTGATGCTGCTTTTTTTTTTTAAAACACTGTATAAAATGCAACGGGAAAGCTAGGTGAGAATGAAAAATAAAATTCTGGAACTGGTGTATTAATTTGTGCCCTTCATGCCTTTTAGTTAGCCTAATACCCCAGCATCTGTTTTCTATGACTATGATTTTGCCTATTCTAGAATTTTATATTTGTCTTTTGTGGCCAACTTTTTTTTTTTTTTTGCCTATCATAATGTTTTAGAGATCTCCATGTTGTATGTATGTGTAGTTTATTCCTTTTTATCACGGACTGGTCTTCCTTTATCTTGATGCATCATAATTGGGTTATATATTCACAACTTAATATTTGAGTTCTATTTTGGAGGTGATATGAGTCAAACTGCAATGAAGATTCATGTGCAAATCTTTGTGTATATGATTTTCCTTTTCTCCTGGGTAAATACCTGGGAGTGGAATGGCTAGAACATAGTGTGCATATTTTTAACTTTTTAAGAAACTGTTGCAAACTATTTTCCAAATGGTTACACCATCATACATTAAGTAGGATACATTCTCCCTACCAATTGGTATGGTAAGTCTTTTTTATTTTAATCACTCAGGGTGGCTTCTATTTGCCTAATGACTAATGATAATGAGTATCTTTTTATACATTGAATTGATATCTATGCATCTTATTTGGAGAATTTTTCATTCAAATATTTTGCCAATTTTGACTTGGGTTGTGTTTTCTTTATTACTGAATTTTGGAGGTTCTTTATATTAAAGGTACAAATCCTTTAACAGATACATTATTTGCAAATATGTTATCCGATTGTATGTTTTGTCTTCTCATTCATTTTTGTCAAAGAGCAGAAGTTTTTAGTTGTCTTGATGCCTATACCGACTTCTCACAGCAAGTGCAATGGAGACTAAAATCTGAAAGGAATTGGAGTCTAGGAAGGAGACTGCAAGACAGGGTATTTGGCTTAAACCACTTTCATACTCATTGGGTTGTCTTGTATCATTTGAGAATGGTTATAAAATGTCTCATAAAAATATTTCTGTAGTTACCCACAATATCTCAGAAGCAATAACTTATTACTAAGGTGTCAAGTAACCATTAGTGCCCTTATAAGAGATCAAAACTGCTGAGTGGTTTTCTCTCTCTTCCTTTTGCATGTACTAGGGGTTATATATGCAGATGGGTAGAATTCCTTCCATATAGGGAGGGGCTTCTCCTTTTCACAAGGTGTTTCAGAGTCTTAATGAGCATGTTGTAGGTTTTACAAACTATCCCATTGATAGCAAGATTGAGAAAATGAGGCACAGAAAGAATAACATCAGAATATGGAATAAATCCATAATAGCACGGAGTAAAACTCCTTGTGGAATTTGCCAAATTTTCCAAACAGTCATGGCCAGTGTTTCCATTAAATCATTCGGGGCTTGCTTTTCTGTTAAATTTACTGATGGAAAATAAACACAAGAAGATTAAAGAAAACTTTCATTTTCCTTTTAGTAAATTTGAATGATCTAACCTCATTTTAAGGAATATTATTTAAAATATCTATTTTTTTTTTGTTCTGAAATGCTCCAATTATTTATTTCTTTGAGTCTTTCTATACGAAGCTTTGGTATTAAAAAGTCTTAACTAGTTAAACATATTTTCCTTTTTAAAAATAATTTTATTGGTGCATTGCAATTATATATCATAGATTCAAAGTGATACATTCATACGTGCACACATCACGTGTCTTTCCCTCCACATCCCCCCCTGCTCCCCTCCCTCCATGTACATGTTTGTGAGATTGGTAGTTATACTTTCATCTATAAACCTAACATTACTTGATCTGTTTCCTTCCTTAAATCTCTTTATTCCTCTCCCCTCCTACCTCTCCTAATCCCTTCTGGTCTCTCACCTGTTTTTTTTTTTCTAAAGTCCTTTTCCTTTCCTAATTTCTCTCCAACTTCCACATTTGAGAGAAAACATACGACTGTGTTTTTTTTGGGGGGGGCAGTACTGGGGATTGAACCTAGGGGCATTCTACCTCCAAGCTACACCCCCAGTCCTATTTTTTATTCTTTATTTTGAAACAGGGTCTCACTAAATTGCGGAGGGCCTAAGTAGCTAAGGCTGTCCGCGAACCCGGATCCTCCAGTCTCAGCCTCCCAAGTACTGGGATTACAAGTTAACACATAACTCTTGACTTGCTGAGATCACTTATGTTCTCTGGTTCTGTCCATTTTCCTGAAAATGACATTATTTTGTTCTTCTTCATAACTGATTAAAAGATTAAAACTTCATTGTGAGCCAGGGCGTGGTGGCACACGCTTGTAATCCCAGTACTTGGGAGGCTGAAACGGAAGAATCCAGATTCACGGCCAGCCTCAGCTACTTAGTGAGGCTCTCTGCAATTTAGTGAGACTCTGTTTCAAAATAAAGAATAAAAAAAAAAAAAGGACTGGGGGATGTAGCTTGGAAGTAGAATGCCCCTGAGTTCATCCTCTGTACCACAAAAACAAACAAACAAAAACAAAACAAAACAAAACAAACCCCTCCATTGTGTATATATACCACATTTTCTTTTTTTTTTTTTAAATTTTATTCATACATTGTAAGCATACATCTTTGTTAGGTACAAATTGATAACCATATAAGAGCTCACAATTCTCATTTGACCCCTTGCCCGAATTCCCGCCCTGCTTCCTTGCCCTCCCTCCCTCTCCAGTTCAGTTTAGTGAATGACCTTGATATACATTAGTGTGCCCCCTCCCCCGTCCAACCCCTAGATCAACTTCTTTGCTTTCGAGGGTCTCTCCTTTTTCATCTGGAGACCCTTCCATACCCCGTCTTCTCCCTAGCATCCGCATATTAGGGAGAACCTATGCTTTTTTACTCTTTCTGACTGGGTAATCTCACTTAACAACATGCTGTTTTCCAATTCCTTCCACTTCCCTGCAAAATAACATGATTTTGTTCTTTTTTTTTTTTTTGTAGTTATTCATGCAATATAGCATACATCTTTGTTAAGCACAAGTTGTTAACAATATATTTGCACACAATTCCCCAATTCTCATTTGACCCCTTCCCCAATTCCCACCCCATTCCCTCGCCCTCCCTCCCTCTCAGGTTCAGTTCAGTGAGTGACCTTGGTGTGATTGTGTAAGAACATCATGTGCCTTAGGGTGTCCCTCTGCCCCGTGCATCCACTGGAATTAATTCAACTTCTTAGCTTATTGAGGATCTCTCCTTTTCATATGGCATCCCTCCTGTGCCTCATCTTCTCCCTAGCATCCACATATTAGGGAGAACATATGCTTCTTTATTCTTTGTGACTGGCTAATCTCACTTAACATAATGTTTTCCAGTTGCATCCATTTCCCTGCAAAGAACATGATTTTGTTCTTCTTTATGGCTGAGTAGAATTCCATTGTGTGTATATCCCATAGTTTTGTAATCCATTCATCTGTCGATGGACATCTTGGCTGCTTCCATAGTTTGGCTATTGTGAATTGAGCCGCTATAACCATAGATACACATGCATCAGTCTGGTAGTTTGGTTTCTATTCTTTTGGGTATATACACAGTAGTGGAATTGCTGGGTCATATGGTAGATTCACTCCCATTCATCTGAGGGTCCTCCATACTGTTTTCCACAGTGGTTGCACAAGTTTGCACTCCCACCAACAATGTATTAGGGTTCCCACTTCTCCACACCCTCGCCAGCAGGTGTTGTTGGTGGTGTTTTTTATGATTGCCATTCTGACTGGAGTTAGGTGAAATCTCAGGGTAGTTTTGATTTGCATCTCCCTGATTGCCAATGATGTGGAACATTTCCTCATATATTTATTAGCCATTTGTATTTCTTCTTCTGTGAAGTGTCTATTTAGATCCTTTGCCCATTTTTTGATTGGGTTATTTGCTTTCTTAGTTGTGATTTTCTTGAATTCTTTGTATATCCTAGATATTAGACCTCTATCTGAAGTGTAACTGGCAAAAAATTTCTCCCACTCTGTAGGCTCTCGCTTGAGGATCTTGATAGTTTCCTTTGCTGCACAGAAGCTCTTCAGTTTATTGCAATCCCATGTATTGATCTTCCTTTGGGCTGCTTGTGCTTTTGGGGTCTTGTTGAGAAAGTTTTTACCTGTGCCTATGTGTTCAAGTGTTGGTCCTATGCCCTCTTCCAGTAGCTGCAAGGTCTCTGGTCTGACTTCCAGGTCCTTTATTCACCTTAAGTTGACTCTTGTGCAGGGTGAGAAAGTGGGGTCCACTATCACCTCTCCTGTTTAATATAGTACTCGAGACTCTAGCCAGAGCAATAAGGCAAGAGAAGGAAATCAAAGGGTAAAAATAGGAAAAGAAGAGCTAAAACTATCACTTTTTGCAGATGACATGATACTATACTTAGAAGACCCAACAAACTCAACCAAAAAACTTATAGAACTGATCAACAAGTTCAGTAAGTTGTCTGGATACAAAATCAATCTTAAAAAATCAGAAGCTTTTCTATATGCCAACCATAAATCAACAGAAAAAGAAATCCAGAAAGCAATTCCACTCACAATAGCACCCCCAAAATAAAATACTTAGGGATAAACCTAACCAAGGAGTTTAAAGACCTCTATAAGGAAAATTACAGAAAGCTGAAGAAAGAAATCGATGAAGACCTTAGAAGATGGAAGGATCTACCATGTTCTTGGATAGGCAGAATAAATATCATAAAAATGACCATCCGCCCAAAACTGATCTACAAATTCAATGCAATACCCATGAAATTGCCAAGGACGCTCCTCACAGACATAGAAAAATCAGTCCTTAAATTCATCTGGAAAAACAAAAAGCCCAGGATAGCCAAAGTAGTTCTTAGCAATAAAAACCATGCAGGAGGCATCACAATACCTGACTTTAAACTCTACTACAAAGCTACAGTAATAAAAACAGCATGGTATTGGCACAAAAACAGACACATAGACCAATGGAACAGAATAGAAGACTCAGAAACAGACCCACAGACTTACAGTCAACTGATTTTTGACAAAGGAGCCAAAAGTATACACTGGAGAAAAGATAGCCTCTTTAACAAATGGTGTTGGCAAAACTGGTTAATTATATACCACATTTTCTTTATCCATTCACATGTTGACAGACATCTGTGTTGGTCCCATCATTTAGCTATTGTTGTGCTGCTGTGAATGTGATTAGGTGTGTATGACTATAATATTTTGACTAGTTCTTTGCAAACATATGGAGGAGTGGTATGGCTGGTTCATAGGGTGGTTACATTCCTAGTCTTTTGCGAGTCCTCCATATTGATCTTCATAGTGGTCATACTAATTGATAATGCCACCAACAATGTATAATAATTCCCATTTTCCCACATCCTTGTCAGCATTTATTATTATATTCTTGATGATCACCATTCTAACTGAAGTTAAATGGAATCTCAGTGTAGTTGATTTTTCATTTCCCTGATTGCTATTATGATGAACATTTTGGGGTATATTTGTTGACTTTTATATTTCTTCTTTTGAGAAGTATCTGTTCAGCTCAACTGCCCATTTTTTAAATTGGGTTATTTGCATTTTTGGTGTTAGTTTTTGGCAAAGGTTTAGCTGGCAAAGGTTTTCTCTTATTGCTTTCTCTTTAGACTCTTGATTTTCTTTGCTTCACAGAAGCTTTTTAATTTTATACCATCCCATTTATTGATTCTCAGTTTTATTTCCTAAGCATTAGGGGTCTTATTGAGGAAGTTTCTCCCTCTGCCTATATGGCGGAGAGTTGGTCCCATATTTTCTTCTAGTAATTGCAAAATTTATGGTTTAATTTCTAGGTCTTTCATCCATCTTGAGTGGTAGGATTCTCTCTTCTTTTCAAGAGCAAACATTTACATTGCTTTTTTCCTTAATAAAGACTCCTCTATTACTGCTATTTATGAATCTCAATTTAAGTGAGCTTTCCTCAATGCCTGCATTTAAGTGCACAATACTTTATATTGTTTTCTCAGTCTATTCAAGTAAATTCTTGCAGTTTGTTACCTGGTCCACTCAGTCATTAGAAACGAAATTGATAATACAAAACTAATTGAATGTTAAGAACACTTTCTTCCTTCCTAATATAAGTCAAATGTTAAATTCTTACAGGACTCTCAGTAAGGGAGACAGGCATGTCATGGTTAAGAGCAGGGATCTGAAGTGAGTTGCTTCAATTCAAATCTGAACTCCACTGAATACCAGCCATGGGAAATTAGACAAGTTCCTTAATCTCTCTGTATATGGTTACCATATCTGGAGAACGGTGATAAAGTAGCACGTCACACATCTAAACTACCTTGAGAATTCACCTAACCCCAATTAGAATGACAATCATCAAACAAAAATGAGCACATGCATATAATGCATTGAGACACAGTTATTATTTAAGATTTCAATTCACATTTTAAAACTAGACCCAAACAAAATTTATCTCATGGCATTTAAAATTTTTAACATTGGAGCCGACACTAAGAAGCAATTTAGTTTAATAGTTAATAGTAAAATACCAACTAAAATCATCTCTAAAAGGGGATAAGTACATTTATATCACCTTTGATATTACCTGAATGATCTCAATTGTTATAGAAGATTGTTTCATTAAAACAGTTGTCCTGCTGATTGACACCTCGGCTGGTTCCATCATTTATAATGGAATTTTACTCAGTTGTAAAGAACAACAAAATTATGTTATTTGTAGAAGAATGGATGAAACTAGAGAATATTATGCTAAGTGAGATCAGCCAGTCTCAGAAACAAAATGCACTTAGAGAAGATTAAAAGTATAGTTTGGGAGATAAGTATTATAAAAAAGTAATATATCTACTTAGCTTGTCATTCTCACAGGGTGGAATAGCTTTAAAAATGTGATATGATTTAAGAAGGATTGACAAAAACTAATGACTCCTAGATGGTGGAACTAAGGGGAGATATACAAGATTGTTGTGTGCATTTCTAAATGCCTTAGATTGTTTATATGACGGACATTGCCCTTATCCCTAGAGCTTCCTTCTAGCTCTCTTGTTAAAGACAAAATCTTGAGCTTCAGAAGCCCAGGGTCCAACTCAGTGTGGCATTTCTTATCTTCTAAGTTTGGGGTATAAAAGGCTGGACTATTATATAGGCCAAAAGTAACTAGGTCACAATTCTTTACAATACTAAGCTGTTTTAAAAAGCCACCTGATTTTTTTTCGATGTCCAGGTGCTAGATACATATTTTTCAGTGGTAGGAAACTTGAAAAAGAAAACATTTATGTACACATAATAGCTTCATGAGTGTCTAAACTAGGACATTACATTTGGGGAATTTCTAAGTCAAGTTCTGTATGGAAAAATGAACTGGCAAAACTGGATGGCTAGTGCTTTTTGAGTGTTTCCTGTGTACTAGGCACTATCCACATCAGTTTGTATGTATTCATGCATTTAATATTTGTAAAACTCCTGTGATGTAGGTAAAATTATGATCATTTCCTTATTAGAGGAGGAAGCTAAGGCATGAGAGGACATGAGCAAGGTCACATAGCTGGAGAATGATGAGGTCAAGATGTGAACTCAGACAATCTGGATCCAGGGCCAGGACTTCAGATGAAGGTCCCATGTCATCCTCATTATACATACAATTATGCAGAGTAACTCACTGTAGGAAGTGAGTTATACCTATGTGATTATTGCCTTGTTATCCAAAGCATCTATTGTAGTAAAATTGCTATGATTTGTCCTTTGCAAACTGAGAATTTGTGATCATTCAAAAGAAATTAATGAATATAATAGCTGCTAATAACTATGT
>PVLC010024534.1:13087-24643 GCA_004027655.1 Graphiurus murinus | reverse complement strand
GGAACTGGAAAACATTATGTTAAGTGAGATTAGTCAGTCACTAAAAGTTAAAAATCAAATGCTCTCCCTAATATGTGGAAGCTAGGGAGAAAATGGGACATAAGAGGGACTCCAGGTGAAGGAGAATTCTTAGGTGAACAAAAAATTTGACTTAATGGAAGGTAATGGGAGGAGGGGGGACACCCTAATGAGCATGATGCACTTACAAGATCACATCAAAGTCAATCACTAAACTGACCTGGAGATAGGGGGAGGGTGGGTAGGAATTGGGGAAGGGTTAATGAGAAATATGTGCATGGATGTCTTTACCTGTACTAGCTTGTACCCAACAAAAATGTGTGATTAACCCTGTTGTACCCAAGAAATGTATAAAAATCCATGCTAAAAAAATAAATAAATTAAAATATATAAAAAAAGAAAATGTCAAAGGAAAAATACATTCAATTCATTTAAAGCTCATGACAAATCATTCAAATTAAATGAAAAAATTCAGTAGGATGGGTGCTTAATATAAGCCGGTAAGATATTTAAAAGAACATTTCCATTCTTCAACCATAAATTTTGAATTGGGCATTTTTGGGGAGACTTTTCTTTATATGAATGACAGTTGAGTTTTGGAGATTATAGAGGTGACTTTTATTGTAAAATGGTAAACAGTTGTTTATCAAGGTAATACTATTAATCTTGATACCTACACATTTAGTCATATGGACACATATTTTCAGAAGCATGTTTCCTTTAGAAATTTGTTAACTCATTGAGTCCACCAGTTAATGAGCATGCAAATACATACAGTGCATCCGGAACAACCCTGTTTTGGTGTGAGTTGCTGGGGAAGGGAGTGAGCTTTCCAGTCTTGTATGCTGAATGAAAAGGTGGTTGAATCTGAATGTAGGGAGTGGAGATCAACATAAGAAGCGCTCTGCAAGGGGATGAAAAACGACTCCTCATTATGTATCAACCCATAAAAATTTTTTATGTTTTAGAACACTAGAGGGACAACCTAAAAAAAACCCAAATAGTTGTAAACACAAAAGTGTAAGATGTATTTACTGATTTCATGCTATGTCCAAAGACCATAGCCATACCTTATGTTTAGGACACATAGGTACTTTCTGCATGGTGAAAGCAAAAATCACTCAGCCTTTAAAATTCTTCCCTAATAACAGCGTCATGTTCTGTATTTGTTCTTATTACTTGTGAAAAACAGTCATGGAAATAAAATATATGAAATTATTATCAGAAAGGAATGTCATATTAATTTCATTTATCATGTAAATCTGATACCCGGCAAAACTCAATGGGAATGAAGTCAAAGGAAAGGTCAGGAGAAGGACAGCAAATAAAAGCATGAAGGCGCTGAGTGACCACTTAAAATAGGGAGAGGGGAATATAATAGTAGAGAGAGAAAATGAAGCACACTAGTGGATATGTGTGTATAATATCATTTTAGCATATTTTTCATATAACACTTATGAAATATGTATTTATAATTCTAATAAATGCTCTCACAATTATACACATACACATATCCATGAAAACAAAACCAAATACCTATATGCATAATTTTCCACTTTTTCTTTTTACTTCTATCAAAAGATTAAACTAAATCCAAGCATGTCATTCTTGGTCTAATATTACTTGTGGCCACCTTACCCATCTCAGACAAATGAAATATTCTGCAGGGTTTTTTTTTTTAAACAGATATTCTCACACATACAAAACCTCAAAAGAAAGCAATGAGAGATCAGTTCACAATCATGAGGCAGTTCCTTATTTATCAGAATACTCTCATTTTAGGCTTGTAGAAGAATTTTATTTCACTCTGATGCAAAATGTAACATCACGTGTGTTCCATATTTATCTCCTTTTACCTACCTAGATGAACATCACTTTAAACCAGAACCTCAATTTACTGTTAAAAGAATTGTGGGCATGGTACAGACATAAAATCAAGTCATCAATAGTACTGAATAAGTTAAAAGAGAGGAAGCTTTCCACATTTTTTCATATTGATAATCACATCTTAAAACAAAAAGGAAATTTAAGCCACAACACTCAAACTGCTATTACCTTTAAGTATCAAATCAGTGCCCGAGACCCATGTGTTGGTTGCAAGGACTGTTATTTGAGATTGGCGATCCCTGAAGACCAGCACAGGAGAAGAGCCTGGGAGAGGACACAGGCCATTGAATTAAAAAAGGTCCTAGGGACACAGTTCTCCCAATATGGCAATTAATCTCAGGCTTTGTAGTATCCAAAGTCAAATTGTCCCAGGAGATCCTTCTGAAAGAGATCCTTTTGCTTTTCTGACCTTTCAGTGTTGTTTAAATCTAGGTAAAACTACAAATATATTTAACTTCTGCTTTTATAACCTGAAAAGATTGAGTTTTTTTTCACTTCAACTGTATTCATGTTATATTTCTATCAATAATCTGGTATATACTATATATAAATAATTACATGAAATAAATCCTATTGGCAGATAATTTCATTGGAACTTTAAATTTTATGTCTCTTTATCCTTTCCTCAAATCTATCCTGGAAAACTACAGTCTTGGAACATTTTATCGAGACCTTTTTCCCTGACTTACAGGCATTTGAGTGGTGAAGGAGATAGACCCATCTTGAATTGACTATTGTGCAGGATGAGAGGCTGGATAACCAGTTTTCTCAACACCATTTGTTGAAAAGGCTGTCTTTCCTTCAGAGTATGTTTTTAGCACTTTGTCTAAAATCAACTGGCTATAAGTGTGTGGGTTTGTTTCTGTGTCTTATATTTTGTCCCCCCCCTCTTTTTTTTTTTTACTATAGCTCTGTATTATAATTTGAAGTCAGATATCATGATGCCTCTTTTCTTATTGCTGATAATTGCTTTGGATATTCTGGGTCTTTTGCTTTTCTGTATGAATTTCAGGACTGATTTTTCTAGCTCTTTGAAGAATGTCATTGGTATTTTAAAAGGGATTGCATTAAATCTGTAGATCAGTTTTGGTAGGATGACAATTTTGATAACTATGTGGACTTGTGCTCTTAAAAATCCATGTTTTCTCTTTAATTTGGTTCCTAATTCTGCCCAGAAATATTTCTGTGTGTTCTAATGTTTGATTCTTCCTGAACTGTAGAGATTTTGGAAGAGGAATTAGCCTTAAAGAAAATGAAGTGTGCCTCTTTCCTTGAGACCTGACGAAAAAGCATGAAGGATGGATGTGAATGTGGATAAGTTCATAAGTGGCAGACGGGAAGTTCATGGGATTTCCACGTGGGATCTCTATTTCATCTTAGAACTCAGAGCATGATAACCTGTGTGGAAGGGTGTGGAACTCTGGGTAGGAGGATTAAAGGATTTTTTTGAACTTTGCCAGAGAGAATAAACAAACAATAGGACACACAGAAATATTTTGGGGAAGAACTCAAAGCCCATTTGATGAGAGAATAGTAATTTTTAAGCATGATTCCACATATTTATCAAAATCTGGAGTTTTGGCTATTCTACCAAACCAAAAGTGATTTGGTTCCTTTTACTCTTCCAAGAATATCTCCTATGATTTCTGATTATATTCCTTCTTCCCTAACTCTAATTGAATACTCAAGTTGCTAGGAAGATCCATTTTTTTCTCTTACATTTATTAATTAATTAATACTACATGAAAAATGACTTAGCAATGCAGAGAGGAAAGAAATTATGACTGGGAGATGAGGACTTATTTGTGGAATTGATAAAATTCAAGTATGAGTTTGAAAAGTAGATATGGTACAAAATGCATAAGGTTAGCAAAAAGAAAAAAAAAATTCAGAAACTGCTCTTTAAATATTATTTTTTGAACATAGGAGGAATGAGAGTATGGTAACGAAAGACAAATTCATTCAGGATGGCGGAGAACTGAGATTTTATGCTACTTTAGAATTTATTCTGTAGCCACCTAGGATCCATTTGATGTTAGAATAATATAGTTATATATGGAATATAATTCTTCTAGAATAATCAGTTATCATTGTAGAAATAAGATACAAAAGAAATTTCAAAAATTTGGTCACAAGTAGCCGGGCGTGGTGGCGCACGCTTGTAATCCCAGCATTCGGGAGGCTGAGACCGGAGGATCCGGGTTCGCAGCCAGCCTCAGCTACCTAGTGAGGCACTCTGCAACTTAGTGAGACCCGGTTTCAAAATAAAGAATAAAAAATAGGGCTGGGGGTGTAGCTCGGAGGTAGAATGCCCCTGAGTTCAATCCCCAGTACCACAAAAAAAAAAAAAAATTTGGTCACAAGTAACAACACTTATTTTTGTGTGTGGGTATGGTACTGGGGATTGAACCCAAGGGAATTCTACCTCTGAGCTATACCCTCCAGCCTTTCTTAATTTTTATTTTGAAACAGGGTTTTACCAATTTGCTGCTGATCTTGCTAAGTTTCTGACACTGGCCTCAAACTTGCAATCCTCCTGTCTCAGCCTCCCAAGTACTGAGATTACAGGTGTGGTCCACCATGCCTAGCTCAGGTACCAAAGCTCAAAGTGCGTTCAAGGGTAGGAGGGGATGCACATGAGCTCTGTGGGCCAGGTGTGGAACATATTACACAACTGAAGCCATCCACAGTTATTAAACTAAACTCTGCTCTCCAAACCAAACATGTCTACAGCCTATTTCAGCTCAGACATACATATATATTTTTTCCCAATCTTTGCTAGGAGGAGGATAGAGGGATAGAGGACCTGAATTAAGGTGGTAGCAATATGAACAGGATGGATGAAATGGAGCAAGACAACATTGGGAAAAGGATAAAGAGTTTGCTATGTCTGTGAGAGTGAGGCAGATCTAAATAGGACACACATTCTGAGTTTATGCTGAGCTACAGGAGTGACCCAAAAGAAAGAGGATACTTGGGCATATTTAAACATTGTTGGAGTAATCCTAGAAAGTGATTGAGGACAGAAAGGAGATCATTAAACAGGTAGAATCTATCCAGTTGTTCAGTTTGGAATAGTGTAAATGACATTCAAGTAGCTTTCCATTATTGAGGGGTTTTTATTAAGACACAGTAAACAGGCTGTAAGCTAAATTCTGCCTGGATGATCAGATTTACTTATTACAACATCTAAGCAAATTAGGAGCTGTGGTTATCATTCTTGTATAGTCGAGGACACTGTGACCTGACATAGCATACTCATTGCTATGAAACCAACCAAGGCTGGGAAGTTACAGGTTCAGTCCTGTCAGTCAGAAGAAGTGAGGTAGGGGTGATGCGTGCCTTTGTTCCAGCTGTGGCAGGCTGAAATAGGAGGCTTAGGCCTCCAGTACCCAGTGGCGGCCAGCTGAGTACAATAGTGCTCCACAAGCGACCTTTGCATGGGGCTTCCACGTGTCTGCACATCTGCACACTGGACTGTCTCAGACCAGTTTATATATCAAAGCAGAACAAAGATGGCAGCATGCTGGAGCACAGGGTTAGCAAAGGTGGCGATGTGCAGTTAACAAAGGTGGCAGCGTGCCGGAGCAATGTGGATGCTCCAAGGATGTGCTTAGTTGCTTGTCACGTAATAGTGGCATTTAGAAGAGGGAGAGGGGGAAGCCTAACTAGCATCCTGTTCTGACTGTCCCCACACTCATGTAATATACAAAACCTTCCATTCTTAGTATGCATGTACTTAAGTACTCCCCTCTTTTATTGGCTTAACAGAACTGGGCTTTGAACCCCAGCATTCTGAGTCAATGCCTCAACTGTCTTCTTTACAGCACATTTTCCAAAGTCAAAATCGGTACTAAATTGCAAATTGGTGCTGATACGAGGAGATCTGAAGAAAGATTCTGATTAGTTTTAGTGTTTCCAGTAAAATAAAAGTTAAATACAAGACAATGTAAAGTACAAAACAAATACAAATGACCCGATGAAGTACAGGCCTCAGATAATGGAGGTTGAGTGAAAACTCTGGAGATTTCTGCACATTATACTATTTTTGAAATGTATTTTTCTAATAAGATTTACTGAGTATTTGCCATTGCCATGATTGACTTTTTTGGCCGTTTGCAGGAGTTTATTTAGTTCTCACTGCAAACCTACAAAGTGAATGAATTGAGAAACATACCGGTCACATAAAGAACAGAGAGTTATGAACATCAGTTAGTAGACAAACTTCCAAGTGAAGGCATTCTTGGCTCCAGAGTCCACCTGCTTAGTGACCACAAAGACAGTGGGGAAAGCAACTAAGTGTCAAGTAGGATTCAATAGAAGAGTTTGCCAAGTAGGGCCTTGATCAATCTGAAATTACATGACATGAATGCTTAATATTTCATTAAATCATTAAATCATTAATGATTATTGCACTTATTTATTAAAAGTTAATAACTTATTTGTAGTATGCTTTTGTTGGTGCATTATAGTCTCACATCATAATATTTTATTTTTTATCAGTAACATTTTAAGTAGATTCACAGATTTGGTCATTTACTCTAAAAAAACCCCTCACATTTTAAAGTTTTGTTTTGTTACACTTGTTTCTTGAAATAGTTGGGATAATATGTACAAAATGTTTTTGATAATATTACAAGAGAGCTCTTTTACAAAGGGAACACTACAATAATTTCCTCACACTAATCTATGCTTTCTAATTTTTTTTAACAGCAAATACTATTTTATTCCCTATCAGGTTTGGAGACATGTGTGTGCATTTTCCCCATATAATATACAAAACCTTTCATTCTTAGTATATATTTTATATATTTTCGCCTTTCAAATATATTTAATAAGAGAGTTGCGAAAATATTTGTGACACACACATGAGGTTCCATGAACTATAAACCTTGAATCCAAATGATATTCTTTTCTGAGACAGTGTGAGCCATACTGTATGCAAACACAGCTGGAAAGATAAGTAAGTAATACATACATCCCGTGTCTAGGAGTCGCTATTTAGTATTATGTCTCTTTAATGCATTTCCGACATAGAAAGTCCCTTTCCCTCGATTTTTCTGTTAGAATTTTTTGTCTCTGCTGAGCAGTCTCCTCAGGGCCCCTTTGACATCCTTGTTCCTCAGCGTGTATATGAGGGGGTTGAGGGTGGGGGTCATAACGGTGTAAAAGAGCGTGAGGAACATCCCCTGGCTATGGCCAAAGGACCTCTGTGGCTGAATGTATATGACTGAGCTGGTCCCAAAGAAAAGCGACACCACGAGTAGATGAGGACCACAGGTCCCCAGGGCCTTGCGGCAAGCCTGGGCTGACTTGATTTTGATCACAGCTTGCGCAATGAATCCGTAGGAGACCGATATCAACACCATAGGAAGGAGGATGAGAACCAGGGTACCCACAAAAAGCTGGACTTCATTTGCGTGGATGTCCACGCAGGCCAACTTGATCATGGCGGGCATCTCGCACAGGAAGTGCTGGATGCGGCGATGCCCACACCGAGGAAGCCGAAGGATTGTGGTGCCTTGGATAAGAGTGTTCCCTACACCACTCAGCCACGCTATGCTTGCCAAGGTCTTGCAGAATGATGGGCGCATGATGGTGGTGTAGTTGAGAGGTCTGCAGATGGCTACATAGCGGTCAAACGCCATGACAGTAAGGAGAACGCATTCAGTGGTACCCAAGGAGAGGGACACGTAGAGCTGCATGGCACAGCCTGTGGATGTGATGGTCTTGGCTGGTCCCTTCAGGTTCCACAACAGCTGGGGCACGGTGCTGGTGGTGAAGCCGAGGTCAAGGAAGGAGAGATTTGTGAGGAAGAAATACATTGGGGTGTGGAGTTTGGAGTCCAAGCAGGAGACCAGGATGATGGCTGTGTTGCCCATAAGGGTCAAAAGATAGAATATCAACACTACCACAAAAAGGATGATTTCCAACTGAGGCTGGTCTGAGAATCCAAGCAAAATGAAGTCTCCCCCAAAAGTTTCATTGTTCTGTTCCATAAGTCTTCTAAGGCAAAAAAAAAAAAAAGTATTGTTTTATTGGGAATTGAGTTTAGGAAAGTATCATTGTTACTATTACCTATAACATTTGAGATAAACTTGTAGATGAGGTTTTTAACTAGTGAAGTTACACAGAGAAGAAATTGTGTAATTATTAAAAGGTATTCTTAAATACAAGGGCACTCTTTTGTGTCTTTTTTTTTGTCTCAGTAAAAATTTGGTACATCCTTCTTTTTCTTAATGTGACTCTTTCCCCACAGTTGTTGACATAACTATCTACTTAAGAAAAACTTTCAGTTCGAGTGCCTATGATTCTGTTGGGAGAAGTAGGAGAGTAGAAATATATGAATGCTGAGGCTAACTTAAGCGTCTATCATTGAATAGATTTTGAGTTACTATGTCCACACTAACAGAAATTGTAACACAAAAATAGCATTTAGCAATGTGGTATTTGGTCAGGAAAATAAATGGAATGCATTTTGTGTCTCACAGGGAAGGTGGGTTGTGATGATGTTTCTTACATCAAATTATCTAATCAGAGTGATACAGGGTCAGACATAGGTGAGTTTCAATATGGAAGAGAGTGCAATAATTATACACTAACAACACACTTAGGAGTAGTCACACAAAATCTTTTTATCTCTTAAAGGTTATGGAAAAAACACATTTACGATACATGCATACAAAAGCATACAGGCACACAAACTCAGAGTGTACACATTTTGTTGAGATAGGTAACCATAACATGTTTTTCATAAAAATAAGGAGAGAACTCACTGATACCAATTCATTTAAAGACAAAGTATTGAAATTTGATAAATCATAAGAAGGAAAAATACACCTGTCTCAATTCATTTTACATTGTTCTGCATAATAAAAAAAGTTTGGATTAGAATCCACCATGTCTCTCACTTACATTTTATGATGCTATCGTCTGTGTCCCCAGATTATCTGCTCTCATGATAGCATTTTAAAAATCATTTCCTTGTAGGAATAATGAAGGATCAATTTTTCACTTTATTCAGATATATTTATATTTCAAAAAGTAAAATTGTGTCTGAAATTGGGAGAATAAATACCATGCTTGATAGATTCCTGTGTTCTGCATACTGCTTAACATAAGATACCATTTTATGTTAATTAATTTATCTCAAAGTGGTGTGTTTTCATTTCAGTCACAAAAGTATTTCAGTTGTTTTAAAATTTGTACCAAATTTCAAACATAATTTGATAGAATTTTAGGTTTAGAAGCAACTTTAGAAGTAAAATTTTAATTTGTTACTTTTTGCAAAAGTTTAAATACAAAATTTATCACATAATAAATTTATTACTGAAATCATTAAAGAGATTAAGGGTATTAAATTCATTGAATAGATAGATTATTTATTTCAATTATTGAGTTCATTTTTTGTTTGTGCACCTTAATCACTAACATTGTTTGCTGTAACATTTTTCTTTTTTACAGCTTTATTAAGGTATAATTGATAAATAAAAATTGAACATATTCATCATGTATGGCATAATGTTTGATATGTGTATACACTGTGAAGTGATTGCCACAGACCGGTTAATTAATCTTACACAGAAAAAAAATATCATTTGTGTTGGTGCTTTTGAATCTACTGAAATCAGAGTCATCTAATTATTTCTCTCTTATCTTACTATAATACTCTAAAATATTTCAAGACATTTGGACTATAAGGAATATTTTAAGGAGATTTTTTTTCACTTCTACCCGTGACTTACTCTATTTTCTATTCCATTTATGTTGAAGACTAACCCCACTCTCTCCAATCTGCCAAGACCCAGCTTACACCTCAGAGGTAAAGAGTGGGGGCTTTTGTCTTCTCCACAGTTCAAGTCTGACTTGTGGCTCGAAGGGAATCACTGTGAAGGATCTAAGAAGAAGAATGATCAGAAATTAACATATAATTTAAAACCAAAACAGAATTGGAAAAGCTATCTTTTCATACATTTTTATACTTTCATTGGTGCATTTTAATTATACATTATAGCGAGGTTCAAGGTGATACAAACACATGCACACAGCCTTGGTATGTTTCTCTCTGGACTCCATCCCTCTCCCTCTACCCCACTGTTTCCTTCATCAATTCTCCTTTTTTCCCTCCTCACTTCCCTCCCCCCAAGCCCCTTCCACTTTTCTACTGGCTCACTCCTTGTTCTTCTGAAGCACTTTTTGTTTCTTATTTTCTCTCTAGATTCTACATATGAGAGAAACCATATGACCCTTGACTTTTTGAGACTGGTTGATCTCACTTAGCATAATATTCTCTAGTTCCATTCATTCTTTTTCTGCGAAGGACCTAATTTTGTTCTTCTCTGTGGCTGAGTAAAATTCCATTGAGTATATCTACCATATTTTGTTTATCCATTCATCTGTCGATGAGCACCTAGATTGGTTTTGTAATTTGACTGTTGTGAATGGTGCTGCTATTAACATGGATATGCATGTATCATTATAAGTATCTTAAATATAACAACGGCTATCAAGTGCTATTTAGAAAAGGAAGACTAGTCTAAGGAAAAATCCCTTTTCTTTGGGCAAAAAGATGAGATATTTTCTCCCCCTCCCCCAAGTACTTTTTTTATTCTTTTTTGCTATGAACAGCTATTATTTTAAATGAAGATATGGAGGTCAGACCTCCAAAAGAACTTCTGAAAGAGATACATAGGAAAGACAGTGACTCAAGGACCCAGCTGACTCTGTCTGTGCTAACCTGTGGGATTGAGGCAGCTCAAGAGGTAAAGATAAGGTTGAAGACATTAAGAAGGGTTACTTACAACTTCTAGGTCCTCCTCTCCTTTTTACATTTATCACCATGCAGAGAATATTGCATGGTGACATGATTTTATCATATCAGAGTTTCTCTCCGGAGTGAACACCATGCCCAATACCCATCAGCTCTGTGAAAGTAAATATTTCTTGAGCAATTGTCCTTGAAGAAGATCAGAGTAGAATAAGTGAAAGATATAGATTCTCTCAATACCTTGGGGATTTGTATTTCCAAATTACTAATAATTATGGAGTTGATTAGTGTCCAGAACTTTGATTTCTCAAGGGAGAAACTTTTAAAAAGGCCTTTCTTTCTTTCTTATTTGTTTTTCCAAAATAGGGGTAAATCATTGTAGTGAATATAGGAAACTTTGACTTTTTCTTGACATTATTGTGGTTTTTCTAATAAACAGAATAGTATATTATGTTTTGAGATGAACCTTTTTACCCTATTAAGTTACCCTATCATTCCCTTCTATGTCACTATTTCTAAAAATCATCAAAATACTTTGAATTTTATTTTATTTATTTTAAAAAAATTTTTTATTGTAGTAATTCGTGCAATATAGCATACATCTTTGTTAAGTACAAGTTGTTAACAACATATTTGCACACACTTCTCATTTGACCCCTTCCCCAATTCCCTCCCAATTCCCTCTCCCTCCCTCCCCCTCAGGTTCACTTCAGTGAGTGACCTTGATATGATTGTGTAAGTACATCATGTGCCTTAGGGTGTCCCTCTGCCCCATGCATCCACTACAATTAAATCAACTTCTTTGCTTATCGAGGATCTCTCCATTTCATCTGGAGACCCTCCTATGCCCCATCTTCTCCCTAGCATCCACATATTAGGGAGAA
>PVLC010024534.1:0-12987 GCA_004027655.1 Graphiurus murinus | reverse complement strand
TAATGTTTTCCAGTTGCATCCATTTCCCTGCAAAGAACATGATTTTGTTCTTCTTTATGGCTGAGTAAAATTCCATTGTGTACATATCTCATAGTTTTGTAATCCATTCATCTACGGTTGGACATCTTGGCTGCTTCCATAGTTTGGCTATTGTGAATTGAGCTGCTATAAACATAGATATACATGCATCGGTCTGATAATTTGGTTTCCATTCTTTTGGGTATATATCCAGTAGTGGTATTGCTGGGTCATATGGTAGGTTCACTCCCGTTCGTCTGAGGATCCTCCATACTGTCTTCCACAGTGGTTG
Source organism: Graphiurus murinus (assembly GCA_004027655.1). Classification (NCBI taxonomy): domain Eukaryota; kingdom Metazoa; phylum Chordata; class Mammalia; order Rodentia; family Gliridae; genus Graphiurus; species Graphiurus murinus. The sequence continues at coordinate 12,677 of PVLC010024534.1, read as the reverse complement.
CACTAGTTTGCAATCCCACCAACAATGTATTAAAGTTCCCACTTCTCCACACCCTTGCCAGCAGGTGTTGTTGTTCATGTTTTTTATGATTGCCATTCTGACTGGAGTTAGGTGAAATCTCAGGGTAGTTTTGATTTGCATCTCCCTGATTGCCAATGATGTGGAACATTTCCTCAGACATTTATTGGCCATTTGTATTTCTTCTTTTGTGAAGTGTCTATTTAGATCCTTTGCCCATTTTTTGATTGGGTTATTTGCTTTCTTAGTTGCAATTTTCTTGAGTTCTTTGTATATCCTAGATATTAAACCTCTGTCTGAAGTATAACTGGCAAAAATTTTCTCCCACTCTGTAGGTTCTCTGTTGAGGTTCTTGATAGTTTTAGTAAAATGTTTCTTATATTTATATCAGTTGGAATAGTGGTTCATTAAAGCACTTTAAAATCTGCAAAATTCCACTTGGGTATGCATATTTTTCTATTAATTTATTCTTTAATCTTTATATATGTATATATAATTTTATTGATGCATTGTAGTTACACAACATGGTGAGATACAAAGTAACACATTTATATAATAATTCCATTATGATTTGTGTTAATATACCCATGAAAGATTTTATATATATATATATATTTTTTTTTCCAATGCTGGAGATTGAACCCAGAGCCTTGTACATGCTAGCCAAACACTTTACACTGAGCTACATCCTCAGCCCTGAACTTATATCTTTGAACAATTTTGTCAGCTTTAACATCATTGTAATGATGGTCTTGAAATAATGACGTTTTCTATCTTTTCAAATATTCCTAAACAGCTAGAAAGTATAATAGAAAAAATACATCAACTATAATAATTAACAATCAGAAGTGTCTAAAAACAAAAAACAAAATAAAGCAGAAAACTTTCACATATGTACACATTCCTTGAAACATTTATTGCTTTTTGTGTGTGTGTGTGTGTACTGGGGATTGAACTCAGGGGCATTCTACCTCCGAGCTATACCCCCAGCCCTATATTTTATTCTTTATTTTGAAACAGGGTCTCACTAAGTTGCAGAGTGTCTCACTAAGTAGCTGAGGCTGGCTGCGAACCAGATCCTCGGGTCTCAACCTTCCAACATTTATTGATTTTAAGTAGAAATATTTTATACACCTTTATTGGTGCATTATAGTCTCACATCATAATGTAAATCATGTTGACAGTGACATACATGTACACAGCACTTAGTGCCCCCCCCACAGCTTCCCCATCTCTCCTATTCCCCACACAGAGTACTGAGATTGAAAGATTGACATTGGTATTTTTCACATATGTATGCATTCCTTCAATGAACCTCACTCTCCCCCTTCCCTTCCCTTAGACCACCTCCCTGGATCCACTGAGGATTCTCGTCCATCATCTGGAGTCCCTCTGGTGACCCCGTTACTCCCTAGCTTCCGCATGTTAGAGAACACATATGACCCTTCACTTTCTGTGACTGGCTAATCTCACTTAACATAATGTTCTCCAAGTCTTTCCTAACTGGAAATTTTTTAAGGTGAGTAATCTGGTAAAAGAGCAGTGACTTTTCTTTAATTCTACCTATGGCTAATTAGTATACTTCTATTGTATTGTGATAAAATTTAGTATTATGTACTTTTTTTGAAAATGAAAAGACAACCGCATCTTTCACATCCTTCATTTCCTTCAAGGTTTCTCTTTGATTCCTGTCCAGGGTGTCAGATTCTTTGTTTATTTGTTCATTTATTTCTTTTCAGCTCTCTCTGCATTCTTTCTGGAAGTTTTGTACCATTTCTACTATTAAAGATCTGAATTGTTCTTCTGGTAATCTCTGCCATTCAGTGTTGTTGAGTTCTGTTATTGTGGGGTTGTGGTGGCTCATTTTTTCTTTTCTATTTTTCCTTCCCATGGTTTACCTGTTCTTAAATTTATATCTTTGCCACTCTTGCAAGCTTTCTCGTCCAATCTCTGCAGTGCGGATTTAGAGGTGTCTGCTGGTATATACAGGGACAGGTTGTGTTCAGTGGTAAAGGTTGGGAGAAAAATCACTGTGATGAATGCAAGAATAGGGTAAAGTAGAAGGTATGGTCCAGTTGAATAAGAGGTTGAGTGTGTTGAGGTGATATCTGATAAAGATTAGAGATAGTAGATATGTTGGGGAATTCTAGTAGTCAATGTAGAGTTTTAGGTGTGGTAGTATGAGATGGTCTTGATATGAGACAGGGAAAAAAGGAAAAAGAAAAGAGAAAAGAAAAAGTGTTGAGGAGAAGAATATAGATGGGAGAGAGGGAGGGAAGCTTGTAAAAAGGATAAGGATGAGAGTCAACAAACTGAGCAAAAAATATCAAAGCAACCAATCATCCAAACAAGCATAAATAAATCAAGGCAATACAAAATGAAAACAGAGTAAAAACAAATAAAACAAAAACAGAACACACACACACAGACACACACACACACACACACACACACACACACACACACACACAAACCAAAAACCAAAAATCAACAAGAAACAAAAACAAAAACCCTGCTAGTTTGTAAGTACAGAGCTGAGTTGGCCTCTGCAGCCCTTTTGGATCTGTGTGGATATTTTCTGCTTTTAGATATCTGCTCACTCTATTAGATATTCAAGCATGTTTCTGGCATTCTTATTTGCTTTCTCTGTCAGCGCAGGCAGGGAGTTCCGCTGATGCTCTCCCGCTGCAAGCTTGTGTCTCTGAGCTCTCCACAGGGCCTGTCTGCGTCTCTCTCTCTGCCTTTGCTGGTGGTGGGAGTGCAATCTATATGCTGGGCATTTTCCAGTGTGCCTGGAAGGTCTCTATGCCCTGTGTGCATTGGGTCCCTCCTGCACTTCTGCTCCTATCCAATTGCTAGAAGAGCAAGTGACTGAGTCTGTCCTTTGTATAGGGGCCCCTGAACCCTGGGGTGCAATTTAACTTACAGACCCCTGCTGCTTTGGCTCCAGTGGGAGGGGTGATCTGGGGTGTCCTCGCCGCAGGCTTAAGATGGTTGTCCCAGGTGTTCTTGATCGCTGTTGATCCTGCAGGGATGTGCCACTTAATTATGGTGTGGAGTTCCGTAGTCACTTACTCCATTTCTGGTCTCTGAGTGTGCAGGAGGTTGTTGGAGGTCTTGGTGCTAATAGACCCGCTCTGGGTGGCTAGCAAAATGGCGGCTGGCAAAATGGCAGCTGGCAAAATGGCTCGAGCGCCGGCTTCTTTGTTCTCCCTGGGTTCTGTTCAGCTGCTTTTGTTGCTTTGTTCACTTTTTTTGCTGCTTTGCTTTTCTTTCCTTCCATCAAGAAGCTGCTTTTGCGGCAATTTTAATTCAAGCTCACAGTGCAGTTGATTGCTGCTCCAGCTCTGGGTGAGCTGGGGTGGCCACGCTGTGGGCTTATGCTGGTCATACCACGTGTTCTGGTCACTATGGAAGGTGAGAGAATACGCCGCCTTGTTACGATGTGGTGTTCTGGAGTTGCTTACTCCACATCTGGTCGCTGGGTAGGCAGGAGGTCATTAGATATCTCTGTGTTAATAGATCCACCTCGCGGCACCGCTGCTGCATGGATGGGCTCCTTTGCTCTCCCTGGTCGACTCTCTGGGGTCTCTTTAGCAGTAGTTCAACTTTCTTTGCTTTGTTCGCTTTTTTGTTGCTTTTTTTCTTCCATCAAGAAGCTGCTGTTATGGCAGATTTGATTCGAGCTCACAGCGCCTGAGAAGTGTTTCACTCAGACGCCATCTTGGGTTCTCTCCGCAAAGAAGCTTTTTATTTGATGCTATCCCATTTATTGATTCTCAGTTTTGTTTCCTAACCTCTAAAGACTAGGACTACACTCACCATATGACCCAGCTGTACCATTCCTCAGTATCTTTCCAAAAAAATTAAGTCAGAATACTATAGTGATGCATGAATAGCCAAGTTCATAGCAGCACAATTCACAATAGTCAAATTATGGAACTAACCTAGATGGCTGGCAACAGATGAATGGATAAAGAAAATGTGATATGTATGCATATATGTACACACACACACATATATATATATGCATATATATACACACATACACATACACACAATGGGATTTCACTCAGTCATAAAAAGAAGAAAATTATGTCATTTGCAGAAAAATGGATAGAGAATATTATGCTAAGTGATATCAGCAAGTCTGAAAAAGCCAAGGGACAGATGTTTTTCTCTCGTATTTGGAAGCCAGAGAGAAAAATAGAAAACAAAGGAGACTTCAGTATATAAGAGAGACCAGTAGAATAGTGGAAGGGCAACCAGGGGGAAAAGGCAGGGAGGAAAAAAGGAGACTTCATAAAGAAAGTAATTCAAATAAGGTTATGTCCCTATATAAAGGTATCTTCACCAGTCTCACTAACATGTATGGTGAGGGAGTAGTTTGGGATTGAGGGGGAAGCACACCAAATACAGTGTGGATGTATATTTGTATCACGTTGAACCTCACTACGATGCATAATTACCATGCACCAATAAAAGTATATTTTAAAATAAAAATAAATCTCAACGAATAGGAATGTGTTCACAGTGATATACGGTAAATATGGGTTGTTAAAATTTTCATTTATAGTGTTTTGTGTATATGGAATTTTCGTCATTCATTATACCTATAACCTGTGTATAAACATATGGTTAGTGTTTTCTGAAAACTGGCATAGAACATTATTTTTCAAGAATATGGCACAAATTATTAATTAATTACTATTTTAATAGAAAGAATGTTTCCAATCTTATTTTCCTTTATAGAAGGTTGTACACATTTTGTTGTGTGTGCACATATACAAGAGATTCATGCTAAAATTAAATCTTGAAAAAAGTTTAAAAAATTACCTTCAGAAAGGTGCATATATGGAGGTATGATTCCTATGGATTTATAGTGATCAAGAATTTATTACTCTCAAGAATTGCTGGAAGAGAGCATAGGACCAGTGCTCTAACATATAGGCACTGGTAGAACTTCCTCAATAATACTCCCCAAAGCTCAGGAAATTAAGATAAGAATTAATAAATGGGATGACATTAAATTAGAAAGCTTCTATAAAGCAAATGAAACCATCAAGAGTCTAAAGAAAGAGCCTACAGAAAATCTTTTCCAGCTACTCTTCAGATAGTAGATTAGTATCTAGAATAGAGAAAGGAATTAAAAATTTAACACTAAAAAAGAACACCCAATGAAAAAATGGGTTATTGAATTGAATAGAAATTTATCAAAAGAAGAAATACAAATGGTCAACAAATAAAAATGTTCAACATTATTAGAAATTAAGGAAATGCAGTTCAAAACTATACTGAGATTCCATATAACTCTGGTTAGAATAGCAATAATCAAGAACAAAACCAATAACACATGACTGCAAGGATGTGAGGAAAGGAACTCTTTATTTTTTTTAATGTGCTTTTATTGGTGTATTATGTCTCACATCACAATGTAAACCATGACAATGACATACATGCACACAGCACTTGGTGCCCCCCCTCGCCTCCCCATTTCCTTCCCTCCCAATATGGGGTACTGAGGTTGACATTGGTATATTCACATATATACACATAGTTGATGGTAGTATTTCCATTAATGAACCTCAGTCTTCCTCCTCCCCTATCCTTAGAGCTCCTCTCTGGCTCCACTGAGATTTTTCCTCCATTGTCTGGAGTCCCTCTGGTATCCCAGTTACTCCCTAGCTTGAGCATATTAAAGAAAACATATGACCCTTCACTTTCTGTGACTGGCTAATCTCATATAACGTAATGTTCTCCAGGTCTTTCCATTTTCTTGCAAATGACATAATTTTGTTCTGCTTTACGGCTGAGTAGAATTCTACTGTGTGTATTTCCCATAATTTTGTGATCCATTCATCTGTTGACAGACACCTAGGTTGATTCCATAATCTGGCTCTTGTGAACAGTCCTGCTATGAACATGGGTATGCATATATTGCTGTAGTTCTCCAGTTTCAACCTTTTTGGAAAGATACCCAGGAGTGGTATAGCCAGATCATATGGTAGATCCATTCCCAGTTTTCTAAGGATTCTCCACACGGATCCCCATAGCAACTGAACTAGTTTGCAATCCCACCAACAGTGTAGAAGAAAATGAACTCTTTTTAAAAATATACTTTTATGGGTATGGTGTGATTATACATGCACACAGCAGTTGGTGTGTTTCCTTCCTCCTCCTTGTTCATATTATTGAGATTGGCACTGATAACTTCATATATGTACATAGTATTCTTTAAAATGTTTTTTTTTTTTTTTTACCAAGTCTCCTTTTCCCTCTCAACCTCTCTCCCAAATACTCTCCCATTATTCTACTGATATCTTTCCTTACTTATCTGAAGTCCCTTTTGTTTCTCAATTTCTCTCTAGCTTCCACATATGAGAGAAAACACCTGACCCTTCACTTTCTGAGCCTGGCTAATCTCACTTAGCACGATATTCTCTCATTTCATACATTTTTTCCTGCAAATGACATGGTTTCGTTGTTCTTTATGGTTGAGTCAAATTCCATTGTGTGTGTATATAGAGAGTCAACTCGAGATGAATAAAAGGCCTATAAATTAGAACAGAGACTTTGCAAGTACTAGAAGAGGGCATAGGACCCACTCTTCAACACAAAGGCACTGGTGAAGACCTTCCCAATAAGGAAATAGGAACTCCTATACACTCTCGGTGTGATTGCAAATTAGTACAACCACTATGGAGGTCAGCACAGATGTTACTCATATGGTCTACCATATGACCCAGCTATACTACTCATTAGTATCACGCCAAAAGGATTAAAATCAGAATAGTATAATGAAGCACGAATATCCATGGTTATAGCAGCACAATTAATTCACAACCGTCAAATTAGTGTGCCCATCCACAGATGAGTGGATAAAGAAAATTATACTGAGATCAACCAGCCTCAGAAAGCCAAAGGTCATATGGTTTCCCTCATATGCAAAAGGTGGAGGAAAAAATAATAAAAGGGGATTCAGAGAGACGAGTAGAATAGTGTAAGTGGGTTGCAGGAAGGAGGTGTTGAGGGGAAAGGAAAATTGATGAAAGAAATAGTTCAAATAATGCTCTGTCCACATATGAAGGTCTCACGACCAATCTTACTAACGTGTTTGGAGATGGGTAGTTAGTGGGGTGGAATTCAGAGAGGACCATGCCAAGCGCTGTGTGTACATATCTTTCTATCATCCCTTTGAATCTCAATATGATGCATATTTACCATGTACCAATAAAGCTAAAAAAAAGCCAGAAAAAATAGTATTTACACACTTAGTGCCATAGGTTATAGAAAGTAGGTGAATAACCTTAACAGGTTTTGCCAAGTTCATTACGACTAGAACCAAAGGATGTTTTTAACTGCCTGGAATTTTAATTACCCTCTCTTTCTATTATGGATGCCTTTACAGCAATGTGTGTGTGTGTGTGTGTGTGTGTGTGTGTGTGTGTGTGTGTGAGCTTTGAAGTAAGTGTACAGTTGATTTTCTTCCAAAAGAAATAGAGGCACAAGTCTCTGTGGTCCTTCCCTCTCCAGAGACCTGACTCCCTCTCCAATATAACAATTGGAAATTGCCAGGGAAGGAGAGAGAGCTCCAGAGACGCGTGTTAGTTGATGACACATGGTTCCTCCACTGTCCGTCCAGGAATTGTGTTCATGGTAGAAGTTTTCATCAAAATCATCAACAGCTTCTATGGCCAGGTCATTATTCTTCTTGGAAGGTAGGGCTTTCTTTGTCATAATATGGGGGAAGAGGGAAAGTTTATCTGAACAGTGTAGAAATTCCAGAGCTGATTTTATGTTTGAGGTTAACAGAGCACTTATGATATTCTGTGTCATGAAAAAGTGACCATGTTCTTTTCTTTGGCAGACAAAAATCTCCTTATCTTAACAGAAGTGTTTAAGGGGAAGGAAAGAGTTCCATGGTGGAATCTCCTTGGATATCCTATTTATGGCCATAGAAACACACAAGGAAGACATGGTGACAAAATAGAATTACACAAATAAAATGAGACCAATCTTCCACTGTCTTTCTTCTAGTTGACACCCAAAACTTCAAGAATGCAGTAATTTCTCTTTTTACTAAATAGTAGGAGTAATTATGCCAATTAAAGTCAATGTCATTCTGGGGCATTAGAATATTGAAGGCTTTTATTTTACCAACAAAAATACTTGGTCAGACAGAGAAATGATTAGTGATGTGACCATCAATTTATAGTGTCCATTGTCTTCTTTTGTTATGATTCTGAAAAGAGGACTATCCACTGATCAAAACACATAAAAGTTTCATCTTGGCCAAATTTCAGCATGAAATTGATTATTACCATGAATGCCAAAGAAAAGAAGACACATGTTTTCCTCAAAGTGGACTATATAATAATTACCTGAGTCTGGATATAATAGCCTGGAATTTTTGGAAATTATTTGTTTTCTAGTTAAGCTATTTGAGGAGAAGTCAGAAATTTTTATTGGAGAGGCTCTCTTTAAAGAAAGCTTTTTAAATTTTAAAATTTAAATCCCACAGTTAGTCAATCTGCTAGTTTTTTGGGGCCTCCAAATCTTCCAATCAGAAGTGCATATTTTTATAATTACATTTCTTAATTCTTACAAGTTTAATAGTTTGAACTATATTTACATATTATATACAATTTATTTTATAAAAAGTCAGTGGAGCCAGGCATGGTAGTGCATGCTTGTAATCATAGTACTGGGAGACTAAGACAGGAGTATGGCAGGTTCAAGGTTGGCCTAAGTAAGTTAGCAGGGTCCTCAGCAACTGTTTCAAAATAAAAAATAAAACGGGGCTGGAAGTGTAGTTTGGAGGTAGAAACCTGTGGGTTCAATCTCTAGTATTTGGTGGCTGAATTAATGTACTATCAAAACAAAAGCATTTTAAAGCCTGTGGTCTTGAGGGTGTCACCAGGGGAAATCATTTTCTTATTGAGAACTATGAATTAGATTATTCTAGAGAGCAATATTTATAATACAGACCAGTGACTTGAACAGAGAGATCTCAGAAACTCCTTAATTCTATACCAGTTCTACCTTCAGTAATGATAATTTCATAGGAAAACAATACAACAATAGTCATTAATGATAGTTAAGTCTGTTCCTGCTTAATATTCTAATTAATCTGTTTTTTGTGTACTGGGATGTATCTTTATTTGCATTATTCTGTCCCTTTTTGTTGTTTCTCCATTTTTACAAGTTTAATAGTTTGAACTATATTACACATTATATACAATTTATTTTACAAAAAGTCAGTGGAGCCAGGCATGGTGGTGCATGCTTGTAATCATAGTACTGGGAGACTAAGACAGGAGTATGACAGGTTTTAGGTTGGCCTAAGTAAGTTAGCAGGGTCCTCAGCAACTGTTTCAAAATAAAAAATAAAATGGGGCTGGAAGTGTAGTTTGGAGGTAGAAACCTGTGGGTTCAATCTCTAGTATCTATTACACTTATTGTAGTTATCTAGTAACTATTAAACTTGTTGTTTCAGTATTCAAATGCTCAAGTTTTAGTTGTTTTGCTATTTTTTTTTATTATGGCATCTGATTTTTCTTCCTACAGGAATAAAATAGGAATTACAAGGAAAATGATTCTTAATTAAGAAACAATGAAAGGGATCAACTTTAGCAACCCAGCAGGCTTTATCTTACTGGGCTTTTCTGACCAGCCCCAGCTGGAGAAGATTCTTTTTCTGATCATCTCTATCATTTACATTTTGACACTGGTGGGGAACACAACAATCATACTTGTCTCCTACTTGAACCCCAGACTCCACACACCCATGTATTTCTTCCTTTCCAACCTGTCCTTCCTGGACCTCTGCTTCACTACCAGTATTGTTCCACAGATGCTTTGGAATCTCAAAGGCCTTGAGAAGACCATCAGCTATACTGGTTGTGTGATCCAGTTTTATATTGCTTTGGGGCTGGGTTCCACGGAATGTGTCCTCCTGACGGCGATGGCCTATGACCGTTTCAATGCTATCTGCCGGCCCCTCCATTACAGCATCATCATGCATTCGAGGTTTCTCCAGCAACTCGCTGCCACAGCTTGGATCAGTGGTTTTCTGGAATCCACAGTTCAGACCACCCTTGTTTTCCAAATGCCTCTCTGTAGCCACCACAGGGTGGACGATTTCGTGTGTGAAGAGCCTGCCCTCATTAAAATTGCCTGTGCGGACACAACCTTCCTGGAAAATGAGCTCTCCGTAGCTACTGTCCTTTATGTGGTTGTACCTCTGGGGCTTATTCTCATCTCCTATGGCTGCATTGTTAGGAGTGTGCTGAGGATAAAATCCACCGATGGCAGGAAGAAAGCATTTGGGACCTGTGGCTCCCACCTGATTGTTGTGATTTTGTTCTTCGGGACTATAATTTCTGCCTATATTCAACCCAAGAGCAAGTATGCAGAGAATCATAGAAAATTCCTCACCCTTTTCTACACTGTAGTGACACCTTCACTTAATCCTTTGATCTATACCTTGAGAAACAAAGAAGTTAAGTGGGCAATAAAGAGGTTGCTGGCAAGAGACCCCAGTTAGGGAGAAATGTGGAACACATCCTGCACTCTCTCAGACTTTGGGAACTTGTAGGAATTACCTACTTACGGTTTCTTTCCTCATTTATCAGGAGCATAGCTAAATCTCTTAAATTAGAGTAGCTGGGACATCTTCTTAGGCACATCTTGAACTCACCTACTTTAGGTTCTTCTTATCTTCCTTTTTGTACAGTTTAGATCATAAATGTAGAAGTTGACCTGAGAATGCTTCCTATTGTTCTAGGTATCACATTTGATAGTGCTACAAATAGTGGGTGTTCTGTTTGTAGTTGATTGGAAAGCGTGAAGGCCTACTGGAAGACCACCATTATCTACCAGCTTGCCTTATCTGGGGGATGTTGATTCATATTCATTCAGGGGGCATCAAAGGTACCTTGTATCTACTGTGGGGATAATTTGATTCAGTCTCCTATTCCTTGGTTTCTACTTTTATAGGATGAGAACAGTAACAGCACAGAGGAAGTTTCAAAGGTCCAATTAAATAATGCATTTAATGAGTTTGCGCCGTCCCTTTTACGTAGACCAAAATAAGTAAGTGACAGTTAATTTTATTGTTTTGCTGTTGTTCTTATAGTTGGTAAGAAAAATGTGTACACCAAATGTTCTTTTTAAAATAATTGTATTAGTGCACTGTAATCATACATCATAGTGAGATTCAAAGTGGTACAAACACACATGCACACAGCGCTTGGTTTATTTCCTTCTGCAGCTCACCCTATTTCCTTCTCCTGCCTCTCCTTACATGTCAGTGAGATTGGTAGTGATGCCTCACATACAGAGGTAGCATTAGCTGAACGGTTTCCTTCCACAGTCCTCCTTTTCCTCCACCCTTCCTCCCTCCCCAGTCCCTTTCCATTTTTTTCTACCTGTGTTTCTCCTTCATTGATCTGAAGTCCCTTTTATTTCCTATTTTCTCTCTTGCTTCCACATATGAGAGAAAACATACAACCCTTGACTTTCTGAAACTGGCTGATCTCACTTAGCATAATATTCTTTATATCTATCCATTTTCCTGCAAATGACATCATTTTGCTTCACTTCATGGCTGAGTAAAATGACATTGTGTGTACATATCATCTTTTCTTTATTCCAACTATGCAGGAATAGTTAATAGAGAAAATATGGTGGGTAATTTAATTAATTATAGTGGGGATATTTTAAGCATTAAAATATCCTAAAATGCATTTCTGATGCTTTTCTTACTCAACTGCTTTCAAAACACCATGTTTTGATATAATATAATCATAGAATTGACTGATTATGAAAAATAAAATAAAATAAATAAAATATTTACATTGGTTATTGCTGGATTGCAAGAACATAACTGATTAAATTTTAATTTTTGCACTTTTACATGTTGTATAAATGGTTCTGAGAAGCAAGCTTTATATGTGTTTTGAGAAAAAAAGTCAGCAAGAAATATTTTATTATGTGTATGAACATGTTTATTGAAGAAATCCTAGAAGCAAAGATAAAAACTCACCAATTAAGTGACTGTCTAGAGAAACTGCTGTTAATATTTCCTTTTTGGTAATTTCAAAGTTATTTATGAAGTTCTTAGAAAAAAGGAGGGGTATTATACAAACTTTTAAATTCACTTTAATGCTTGATCAATCATTTCTTCCCAGATTAATAAATATAAATTATCATCACTAATGTCTGCACGTAATTCCTGCCCATAATTGTAGCTTAATTATTAACCAGGCAGCTATTTTTTCACATTCACATTATTTCCATTGTTCATTACTATTCACACATATTAATAAAAATCACAAAGTATTCGTTTTAAGTGAATAGGGCAGTTTTGGGCAAAATAGGAATATCTGGCAAAATATTTTAAAAATAGGAAGATCTGGTCACTCATGTACATTACTATCATTCTCTCATAGTAGAAATATCTTTATTTGGTTTTGGTATTAGTGTGATGTTGGCTTCATAGAATGTGTTTGGAAGGGTCCCATTACTTTCTATTTCACGGAATATCTTGAGGAGTATTGGGATTAGCTCTTCTAAAAATGTTTTATAAAATTCACTTGGAAAACCATCTGGTCCTGGGCTTTTGTTTGATGGTAAACTCTTTATTGCTGTTTCTATTT
>PVLC010024533.1:0-24353 GCA_004027655.1 Graphiurus murinus | reverse complement strand
TGTAATTTGGAGCAAAATGGATAGAACTGGAAGACATTATATGAAATGAAATAAACCTGTGTTATGGTTTAGATTTAAAATAGCCTCCAAACTCACGTGTTATGTAGCCACATTTGGAGATGGGACATGGCTAGAGGTGAGCTCCTAGGGGTATGTCTGGGGACACTGTTCTCTCTCTCTCCTCACCATGATGCTCTGAGGACCTGCATGGCTCCTGCTAGGAAGCTAGCCTAACATGACTAAAATCTCCAGAACTGTAAGCCCCAAAATAAAAATCCTTCTTCCTCCAAGTTTTGCATGTCAGGTGTTTGGGCTACAACAGTGAACATGCTGACTAAACTAGACACAGAAAGAAAAATACCAAATGTTCTCTCATATGTGGTGTATTCATCAGCATTTTCCCAGTTATAATCTAAAGACTTGACCATGTAACTTAGAGGAAGGAAGATTTATTAGCTCATGGTTTTAGGGTTCAGTCCATATGAGGCTGGGGTCAGTGGTGGGAAGTGGAGAGAGAGACCACAAGGTTTGCTCTCACCTCATGAAGGCCAAAAGCAAGAGAGAGGGGGAAGGAGGAGGAACCCTGTATAATCCCCAAGACTGTAGCTCCAGGGACCCACCTTCTCCAGTCACACGCTACTGGCCTGGGCCACCATTCAGAGAAATCCATTAAAATGGATTTATCCACTGCTGAGATTCCAACTCTCATGACTTAACTATATCAACCCTGAAAATTAATAAATGAGCTCTGTAGGGGACCTTCTATATCTAACTGTAACATTCTGTCCCTGGCCCCTAAAGAGCTTATGCCCAGCTCAGAATGCAAAATGCATTTAGTCCATCTCCAAGAGTCCCCATACTCTTTATGATTCCAGCATTGCTAAAAAGTCTCAAAGTTCAAAGTCTCCTCTGAGACTCAAGGTGAACTCTTGTGAGCCCCTATAAAAGAAAATGAAGATCAAAATAAAAAGCAAGTTACATGCATCCAATATAAAATGGCAAAGAGTAAACATTTTCATTCCCAAAGGGAGGAATAGGGCCCTAGAAAGAAGGAATACATCCAAAATGATATAGAAATCTGGCAGGGCAAGTATTTGATCCTGGGGCTCCATTTCTGGTGTTTGGGGCACATAGGAGGGAATGAGACACAATCTCCAAAGGACCTCAGCAGCCCTGCCCCTGTGGCCTAACTGATTACAATGGGAAATGTATTAGTTCTTCCAGCCTGGCTCCACGACTCACAGCTAGCAGCCTTTCCTCGTGGTAATTTCACATTTCTGACTTTTCTAACTCTCAAATGTTTTTCTTGCATTCTTGGCTTCATACTCACACCTTCACAAATTGCCCCATTTGGGCCTGCTTGCAGGAATTCCAACCCTGCTACACATTGCTTGGTTTCCCACCCAGGCCTTCCTTTGAAATCTGGGATGAAGCCTCCATGACCCCTTCTTTTACTGCAAAGTCAACATTACATGAGCACTGGGATGCACTGCAAACAGGAAAGGTGGTCATGCCCTCCTTAATCATTGCCAGTGGGCCTGTCTCAAGCCTGATCATTGCTGGGTTTGTCTTAATCCTGGCTACTACCAAGTCCTTTCCAGTAATAGCCACTGCCTCCTCCTTCCATTCAACTATCTTACTTTCTTCCACGACATCATCTTTATGGGGCCCAGCATTACACGTGCCTTTCCAGCCAAACTGCAAATTATAAAGTCTCTCTACTTTATTTTTTACTCCTAAAATCCAGTGTAAAATTCACTGACTGAGGGTATCAGTATCCAAAATGCAGTTTGAATATTTTTCTGTTTTGAGATTTCTTCCACCAGTTCATTAATCAGCCCATCATTAAATATAGCCTCACACAAAGTTTCAGGACATAGGCAAAAGGCAGATAAGTTCTCTGCCAAAGTGTAACACATGTGTCCTCTCCTCCATTTGCCTATGGAGTCCTCTTTGCCTTACAAAATTTCCTCAACACCATCTCTACCATCCGCCTTTCTAGACACATTCTGGCCCTTCCAATTTCCTCTCACATAACAGTTCCAAAGACTCACAAAACACATTATCAGACATACACATAGTCATGACCTCACTACCCTGGTACCAATTTCTGTATTCATCAGCATTTTCACAGCTGTAATCTTAAGTCTTGACAATGTAACTTAGAGGAAGGATGTATTAGCTCATGGTTTGAGGGTTCAGTCCATATGAGGCCAGGGAACATGGATCTCAGGGCATGGCAGTAGGAAGTGAAGAGAAGGAGAGCACAAGGATTTGTTATCACATTATGATGACCAGAAGAGACAAACAGACAGAAACAGGGAGGGGCGAAGAGAGAGGAGGACCCATACATAATCCCCAAGGCCACAGCTCCAGGAAGCCCCTTCTCCTTCTCCAGCCACACCACACCAGGCCAGGCACTACCCAGAAACACAATGGATTTATCCGCTACTGAGATTATAACTCTCATGACTTAACAATATCAATCCTAAATATTAATAATTGAGGACATTCTATATCTAACATGTAGAAACTAAATAGTCAATCTCAAAGTAGAAGATAATAGTGTAGTAACTTCCAGAGGCTAGGAAGAAGAAGAGGAGAGGGGATAGAGGAAGGTTGGATAATAGATACTAAAACACAGTAAGATAGGAGGAATACGTTTTTTTTGTTTTTTTATTTTTTGGGTTGCTTTGTTTTGTTTTGTTGGTGGTACTGAGCCCAGGGGCATTCTACCTCTGAGCTACACCACCAGCCCTATTTGTGTGTGTGTGTGTGTGTGTAACTGGGGATTGAAGCCAGGGGCATTATACCTCCAAGCTACACCCCAGCCCTATTTTTTATTTTGAAACAGGGCCTCACTAAGTAGCTGAGGTTGGCCGTGAACCTATGATCCTCCTGTCTCAGCCTCCCAAGTACTGGGATTACAAGCATATGCCACTACACCTGGCCCTATTTTTTTATTCTTTATTTTGAAACAGGGTCTCACTAAGTTGCAGAGGGCCTCCTAAGTAGCTGAGGCTGGCCATGAACCTATGATCCTTCTGTCTCAGCCTCCCAAATACTTGGATTACAAGCATGCACCACCACACCAAGCTGGAATAAGTTCTAATTCTATAGCACAGTAAAAGGATTACAGTTCACAATATCCTATTATATATTTTATGAAAAACTAGAAGAATAGAGCTTCAAGACTCTAAACAAAGAGGAATAAGGAGATGGATATGAGAATTACCCTCATTTAATCAGTACATAATATATATGTATATTGAAATATTATATGTACCCCAGAAATATGTATAATTTTATTTTTATTAAAAGAAAAAGAATGTAAAAAAAGCTAAAAATGTTTGAAGCTCTTTTTTTTTTAAGAGAGGCTCAGCAAATTCTGATAATCTACAACAAAAGTGAGAAAAAGAACTCACCCAAGGACTATATCTCTAAAACTCTTGAGGCTTTCTAAATCGTCAGTTGTGCTTCTAGTTTTAGACAGATAGTCCTACTTTGTAATGTACAAAAATAGTATGATTGCCCAGACCATTCCTTCCACCAGGAAAGAAAATGTGGCACTGCTAGATAGCTAAGTTTTTGAAGGGTTAAATGTATATTTCTGTTATTGCTTTTCATCTAGCTTTCAATGAGTTCACACATTGACCAGAGAGAGATCCAAGTGTGATGGAGCCTGAAGCTTTTGCAAATGTTGGATCCCTCTTTAAGGAAAATAATAGAAAATTATAAAACAAGGGAGGCTTGGGGAAGGAAAGAGATAAAATACTACTTCAATATATGCAGGTATCACCAAGAACATTACTAGTATATACAGGGAAGGAGGAAAGGGGTAACAAGATAGGATTAGGAGGGAAACACACCAAGAGATGTCATGTGCATATATGAATGTATCACTTTGAATCACACAGTGATGTATAATTATATTGCACCAATAAAATCCTAAAAGGAAAAAAAAATTAGATACCAAGCCTTGAACGTCACCAACTCAAACAAGAGCCCTTAAAGGTGAAGAGTCAGTCACCTCAAGGAAAATCTGCCTCTAAATATACAAATCTATAAAATTTGCAACAGGAAAAGCATAATTTGTTAGCAAGATCCAGTAAAGACTAGCAGGATCCAAAAACCATACCATATGGCAAGTTGAGTTACAGGGTTGGCCTGTCTCATATAACACTATTTCAGTCAGCAATCTCACTGCTGTGACCCAAAGTACCTGATAATCACAACCTTGAGAAAGGAAGGTTTACTCGCTCACAGTTCTGGAGATTTCAGGGGTTCAGTCCATGTTAGGCCTCGTGAAGTCTAAGGAGTTCGAGGCATGGTACAGGAAGTAGAGAGAGCAAGAGTAGAAGAACTCTACTCTCCTACCATGGAGGCCAGAAACAAAGAGAGAAAGAGATGGGAAGGAGGGACACATATAGTCACAAGGTCACACCCCCAGAGACATATCCTCAGCAACCAAGCCCACATCCGACATGGCTACCTTATTTACAATGAGATTTGTGGACATTCTAAATCCAAACCATATCACTAACCTAAACAACTAGAATTCTAGAAACCAAGAAATAAAAGGAAGAAGATAAGGCAAGGCAAAGATTGGTTGCCCAATCATTGAAGAATTTATACCTTTTATTTCCAATTATAATATTACCATATTTCACTTAGAAAAAAATTGTCATTATATGGTTAAAGTAAGTAAAAGAATCTCACAATAAAATGGCAGACTCTTAACTCCATAATCTTACATCTAGACTATAACATGAAGCTTCAGATCTTATCAGTAACCTGTTTCTGTCAAAACCTGAATTTCAGGTCATGTGTGTTTTATAAAAATCTCTTGAAGATATTATTGTTACATCATAATTCTTCAGTTAAAGAGCAAAAGGCCACTACTTCCCATCATACCCCAAAAAGTTAAACACTTAAATGTTTTTAAATGCAAGTGGACATTTTTTTAGTTAGCCAATTATTTTAAAACTAAATACTTTTTAATATCAATAAACATTTAAAATTTTAAGATAAGAGCAATTAAGTTATTGATGGTCTTTTAAAAAGGGGGAAGAGAGAAAGACCAGTTTACCCTTACTTCTAAATGACAGATTTCTAAGATGAGTAAATTGAAACACAATATCCACAACTAACCAAGAGAAAAACATAAAAACAGAAAGCATCAAGGTGGTCATAATGTTGCATGCCTTTAATCCCAGTACTTGGGAGGGTGAGACAGGAGGATCACAGATTCAAGAACAGCCTCAGCAACTTACTGAGACTCTCAGCAACTTTGTGAGATCCTGTTTCAAATCAAAAAATAAGCCGGACGTGGTGGCGCATGTTTGTAATCCCAGCATTTGGGAGGCTGAGACCAGAAGATCCAGGTTCGCAGCCAGTCTCAGCTACCTAGTGAGTCACTCCGCAACTTAGTTAGACCCTGTTTCAAAATAAAGAATAAAAAATAGGGCTGGGGGTATAGCTCGGAGGTAGAATGCCCCTGAGTTAAATCCCCAGTACTGCAAAAAAAAAAAAAAAATATATATATATATATATATATATATATATATATATATATATATATATATATCAAAAAATAAAAAGGGCTAGTCATGTAGCTCAAAGGTAGAATACCCCTGGGTTCAATCCCCACTATTTAAAAAAAAATGAAAAAGGAGGAGGAAGAGGAAGAAGAGGAGGAGGAGGAACCTGTAATACTATAATAGAAAAAGCAATTTAGATAAAAATGTAAAACTCTAGTAAGCTTAAAAATAAAATATAACTCAATTTTTAAAAAAAGAAACTGAGTAATTTAGTAATTACCACTTAAAAAGAAATGCAACAAAGTTCTCATGCAATTAAAATTCTAAAGAGAATACTAAAATTAACAAGCAATTTTTGAGTAAACTATAAAAGCTCTTTATCTTCCTTAGTTAAGCCCTTCCAACACTAAAATAACTTGTCCTAGGAAAATAAACATTCTTAAGAAAACTATCCCATATTATTAAAATCGGAATTTTTTTTTGTACTGGGAGTTGAACCCAGGGCATTCTATCCCTGAGCTACACCCCTAGTCCTATTTTTTATTCTTTATTTTGAAACAGAGTCTCACTAAGTTGCAGAGGGCCTCACTATGTAGCTGAGGCTGGTCACAAACCCAGATCCTCCGGTCTCAGCCTCCCAAGTACTGGGATTACAAGCATGAGCTACCACACCTGGCTTGGAATACTTTTTTGAGAGTCTTTTATTCCTACATTGTTCCTCTCAGACTTTTCAAGTTTATGATATCACATATTTCTAGTGACAGAACACATGATTGATGTGAAGAAACACAGTATCTAAATAATAAAAGATATTTCAAATAGACAATAAAGAATGTCTGAAAGGTACTATTCACCCTCCCAAAGCAAGTGTTCTGGAGATTAATTCAAACTCTGAAGTATTTCCACCCAAACTTGTGCAAATCATCCTAAGGTGGTGATTCTCTGGGTTTGGCACATCTGTTTATTCCTTTGCCTTTATTACAAGTAAATGTGAAATGTCTTAGCACAGTTTCTCAAAGCCTGACTCGGGATGACTGAAGCTTAATGCAGTCTTTGAATGGTTAATGGAATTTGTGGGGACCCAAACTTAAACAGTAGTAATCACCATGTTTTAGAAACTATACATCATGATGTCATAGTTTTTATGTCTCTTGCTGAATATCCTCAAGGAATGTACATTAGAAATATTGAAAATGTTCTATAATTTCTACTTGCTCTTGAATACAGACTGCCAAGGTCCCAGTTAGTATTTATAAATAACTTTTGCAACTGCATTGTTAACTCATTGGACAGAAAATAAAATGAGTTTCACAAAAGTGATCTATCTCTGCTACAATATTGAACAGCCGTGATATCACAGAGGACCCTTGCACCTGAAGGATCATTTACAAACTGTAATTCCCAGTCAAGTTACATAATCTCTTTGACCCTGTTTCCTCATCAGTAAAATGGTGATAATCATAATACAACTCAAAGGATGAAGATTTAAAGGATAATACACTTGAAGGTACAAATTATAATGTGCTATCCAATAGTTGAAGTATTGCTGGGATGCTTCTTGTGGGTAGGATTAGAAGGATTCCCCCACTCCCCAGCCCCAGCCCTTCCCCATTCTAGGATACAGATCAGGCCATGTTTGTTACAGAGTCACTGCATCTTAAAGGAACATGCACAAAGTTCTGTGACTGTTCTTCCTCATGAGGTTGAAGCAAACCTCCTGCTTCAACCTGTGCCTATATCATCTGGCCACTTTCATGCCGTAGAACTAGAGGTGGCAAGATTTGGTCTCAGGACTAAAGAATAAATTTTGTTCAGGGCTAGTCTAGGCTATATCTAGCTTGCCTTAACATCTGGTTATCTTTCTCATGTGTCTATCCTAGGAAGTTTGGGGGAATAGATGACTGGTTTACAGGAAGATTTATTTATTCTTAGGTCACTTATTCTGACATCCAAATCTTACAAAGAAGCCTCAATGTATTTAACAGTAAGGATGGCTATAATTGTTGACAGACCTCCAAGAGAAAAAGAAATTACTCTGAAAAAATACAACCTAATCATGCATTCCTACTTTTTTCTGCTACTGGACAACAATGTTCCAACACTACAATACCACATACATTCAGTCACCAGGCCTAAGGGTAATGTTATGTGCAGGCTAGCAGATGCTTCATCAAAGAACTCACTCAACTTAATGCAGTTGGTGCATATGGTCTCTGGCTCACAACTGGCCACTACAGTAGAATCACTTCAGAGGTTAAGGGGAGGTAGACTGAGATCAGTAGTCAAAGGATCAGCAACAACAAAAAGTAAATAAAATAAAAAGAGGAATCCTGAGAGGGTGTTAAGAAGGAAAAAAAATAAAACAAATAAGAACACAGCCTTCAAGATCTTGGAGGCAGTTTTAGAATAACTCAAAGGCATTACTTTATATAGTTGCTTGTAACCAAAAGGTTTCATGCCCCATTAATTTATATGGAACTAAAAGGATTTAGACAGAGTCATAAATGGTAATCCATGACATGTAATTAAGGGAACCTGGAGTCAGCACTGGGTGTCTCTAACCTGAAGAGTTGAAATCACTGAGGCACTTCTGTTCGCTACACTTTTCCTCAGTAGCCCTGAGAGAAGCAGAGCCCTCAGCCAAATGGAGCCATACTGACTTATATCCATCATGTGTAATGTGTTCTTATTGGCTCCTGAGATAATCTTGTGTTAATAAAGCTGCTTATGAAATCCACCCAATAAAGTGTATCTGTGTGGCTGTCTAAACTGATAGCTTGAGTAAGAGATTGATAACACACATCTAGAAATAAAGTATATGTGAAAGTATCCAGCTATTCCTCAACCCTCCCTCCCTACACTACATGATTGCTTTCCTCATCCCTCTATCCAGCAGAAGAGGGTTTTTGAAGTGTCATATTAATAAAAAGTAAAAGGCTAATCTAGGACAATAGGTCTTGAATGTCAGAGCCTCTTAAGGGTTATGAGAAAAGATCATGTGCTTTGAAATATCATTCTCTCAAAAGCTATAATCTCCTTTCTACATGCAATACTTTTTGTGTCTTCCAATAAATAGCAAAATGGTCCAAGGTTTGGAAATACAATTATTAGATGACAAAAATGGAATTTATCTGAAAGTTCTAGAAATTCTGGCATGTGATAGAATACTTTTTAAATTTTAGCTAAAACAAAAGTGAGACAGTACCTAGCACACATAAGATCTTTTTAAACTGAAATTTAGATACTAAGACATAGCAAAGAAGTAGGAAAACAAGAGTGATCACTCATGACCATGAGCATAGAGGCAGAAGGCCACTCTGAAAGCAATTAGTAACACTTAATTTTAAAATTTTACATCTGTTCTATTATCCATCAATCCCATTTCTGGGTATAGAGACAGAAAACTTCTCATACAAGGCCACAAGAAGATGTGTGTAAAGATATTTATCTCCAAGTTGTCTGAGACAATACAGTGTCAGAAGTTGGACTATAGGATCAGTAGAATAGATAGATAAAAGGGAAGGCTATGACTATACCCAAGTCCCAGAAAACAATCCAATTTGTAAAACAGAGTGTGATACAAAGATATAAAGCTCAAAAATATAATGTTGAATGCAAAGAGCTGAAAACCATTGGTATTACTGCATGGTAGCAATAAGGTGGATCTTCAAAGTGAACACATAGAAAGCAGCAGCAGCATTTCAAGAATGTGCATGTTTAACAAGCAAATGGAAGTTGGATTAAAAAGACATACAATACATACATTTGAATGAGTAACTGTGGAAAGAGGAAAGGGGATAGGGTGAAGAAGAAAAGAAGATCCTTTATAAAAGAAATAAAAGGTAGCACAGTGCTAATATTGTAACAAACTGAGAAGTATGTTTAATTTGATGCTGTCCAATAGGGGAGGTGTAGGGAAGAACAAAAAGGAAAAGACACTGGAAGAAATAAATCTTGATATTGTAAAAACACAAGTTAACATGTGTTTTTTTTTTTTACCAAAAAACAATTTACATTGGAATATTTTAAGTAACATGTAGTCACTTACCCAGTTCTAAAATTTGTCATTATTAAAATCAGTAAAGTTTTTTATCTATTTGCAAGGCTATTTTCTCTCTTAAATGATTTATTTCCATATTCAGTGGGAATTCAGTGATTCTAAAATACTATGACTCTTAATAATTAACCCTATATTTCTAAGTCCGTATATAATTTTCTTCTTTCATTCCTCTGTTTTCTTATACTTCATATTCAAAGGCTTTTATACATTTACTTAAGAAATGGGGAGAGCCCGGCGTGGTGGCGCACGCTTGTAATCCCAGCATTTGGGAGGCTGACACTGGAGGATCCGGGTTCGCGGCCAGCCTCAGCTACCTAGTGAGGCACTCCACAACTTAGTGAGACCTTGTTTCAAAATAAAGAATAAAAAATAGGGCTGGGGATGTAGCTCAGAGTTAGAATGCCCCCCTGGGTTCAATACCCAGTACCGCAAAAAAAAAAAAAAAGAAAGAAAGAAATGGGGAGAAAAGCTGTAATCAGAAATCAAAATATCAAAATCATGACACAGATACTGTTTCATAAACTATTTGGGGCAGTTTTTTGGGTTTTTTCTTTATCTTTTTCTTTTTGAGGTCTTTTTTTCCTAACTTGATAATATGATGTTAGCTTTTTCCACTGTCATTATCCTCCTAACATATGATTTAGAAAGTTCGGGCTTTGCCATAACAAATCTCCTGCAACTAGACATTTTGATTATTTCTAGGTCTTCACTCCTCAAAATAATGCTGCCGTAAACATAAAATGGGGATAGTTTAATTTTAAAAGGGAGATGAGGAAGTTTAAAATGGGATCACATTAAAATAAATCATCCTTCCAAGAAAACCTGCCAGGGCTCAGATATCATTTGCTCATTTATCAGATGCTAGACTTCATCGCTCTATGTGGACCTTAAATTGACTGCAGTTTTTAGATTCGCAAAACACACTTGGCATTTTGTGCAAGCAAGTAAAAATTGTTTATGTTCAGAATGCGATCATTCTGAAAACACATCTCTGACAGATGGAGACGACTTAGGGGAAGACTTGCACACTTTTTTGCACACTGGAAAAGTCCAACACCACCCAAAACTCTCCCTCACTCACCTCGAATGTCTTCACACTTGGGATGACATGCAAGAAATAAAAGTATGCTTTAGAGAAGCATGGTAGACCTGGGTTAGGGATTATTGCAACACAAGCCAATCTAGTTCAATGAATATTAAGAGAAAGCACTGTCCTGTGTTCTGCAGTGCATATAAAAGTGAGACTGAGTCCCTATGTTCAAGGCACTTACTCTGATAATGGTGGTGTGAAGAGGTTCTTTTAGAGGAGAGAATATGTTAATATAAGATGCCAGCAATTTTTTAAATGAATCCTTTTGTAGGATAAATTACAGTTACCAAATAAAATAGGCTGGAGACAAGGAAAATACGTGGGACACAAGAAGAGAAAGAAGCAGAACTTCACAATATATCCAGATATGAACAGCAGTGCATGTCAGAAATGACAGTGAACCTAATAAGAATAAAAACCCAAGGGACAAGGTAAGTGAGTTGAAAACCAAACAAGGATGCCAACAGAAGTACTCACAAAGAACTATGAGGAGTCAGAAAAGGGAGAGACTCGTCTGGATGAGGGAATCATAAAACCTCCAGGCATAAGCAGGCATCCGAGATAGGCTTGGCATAAAAATGTGATGTCAGCAGTCCAGGAAGAAGAATGGTTTGGAGTGTTTATGTTCCCTGGCTCTCTTCAGAGGGCCCACTACACAGGATGAGGTCGAACTGAAATTTAACCTTTTCCTAACTTGAACCCTACTGGAGATGCAGGGAAACTGCGATGCATGATACAGACCTGCCACCTCCTAGAACAAAGAGCACACCCCTTAGTGACAGTGCAGCACAAAAGCAAATGCCCACCCCAGGGTTAAAATGGCACAAGGACATCCCTGCTACCAAAGGAGGCTCTTAACCAAAGGCCACGGCTTTTAGCACTCCCTGACCACTTTCATGGCTGAAGTAAAGACTAAGTATAGAAATGACTTTAGCAAATGGGACATTGGGAGAAGATGAGAGAAGGAAGAGGATGCTTGCAGAGAATATTTCTTAAACCAGGATAAGCATCAAAATGATCTAAGCTGCAGGTTAAAAATACTGACTACTGGCCCCATCCACCTACTTTGGGTGACACTGATTCAATAGAGTTAAGAGGTATGGGGATCTATGTTTTATAAAAGCTCTTTAAGCCCGGCGTGGTGGTGCACGCTTGTAATCCCAACATTCGGGAGGCTGAGACCAGAGGATCCTGGTTCGCGGCCAGCCTCAGCTACCTAGTGAG
Organism: Graphiurus murinus; assembly: GCA_004027655.1. NCBI lineage: Eukaryota > Metazoa > Chordata > Mammalia > Rodentia > Gliridae > Graphiurus > Graphiurus murinus. Next base: position 12,439 of record PVLC010024533.1, on the reverse strand, counting down.
GCACTCTGCAACTTAGTGAGACTCGGTTTCAAAATAAAGAATAAAAAAAAAAAAATAGGGCTGGGGGTGTAGCTCGGAGGTAGAATGCCCCTGAGTTCAATCCCCAGTACCGCAAAAAAAAAAAAAAAAAGCTCTTTAAATGGTTCCTATGTGTAGTCAGGTTTACATTCACTGGCATAATATGAAATCTCTAGAGATAGATATATATCTCCAGATCATATATAGATAGATATAGATAATAGATATAGATATGTTCTCAGAATAAATGGGTAGAAAAAAGATAAATCACCATTTCTCTCGGCAAGCCCCTTATCATAATTTTACCTCAATTTTCTCATCTGAAAAACGGGGTTTGAACTAGAAAGAAAATTTAGGTCCTCACAGTTCTAAAAGAATTTGATCTCAGTGCTTAGTTAAGTCAGAGTTTTAAAGGAAAATTAAATCAAGGAAAAAAACACCCCATCTGGCCTTACTGAAATATTGTGAAAAAGTTCTAGATTCTAAATTTGTTCCTTATATATAGCTTTTTCTTTTTTTTCTGATCCTCTTTTATCATAATACTCTCTTTAAACTTGCAGAAATGGCCTACTTTTTAAGATTATCATAAGTAATATAAGTGTCAGATTCCATTTTACATAAGAGACAAACAAAATAGCAACAGTACAATATGGCAACATTACAAAGCATGTGTGATTGACACGGGACATTTCCATGTCCTTTAAGCACTTGTGAACCATGTTCTACTTTGCTGGGGATAGTTATTGTGTTCAAGACAATTTTAGTTGCTCTTGAAGTGCTGAACCATCAGCAGTTCTCCGATATAGGATGTTCCTCTCATCATTCTGCACCTGTACTAGCTCCTGATCAAAAAATATATATGTTCATTGAATGAATTAATTCACAGATATGTATAAATCCCTCTCTTTGCAAAACTTACCAATAATGACTCTTAAACTGTATTTCCATGGCCTTTTTAGTCTTTTTAATTGTCTAATTAAATTGTCTAATGTGACTCTATGAACTGCATATGTGAGTCTAAGCATAAGCCTTTAACCACATTCAGAATTTTGTTCAGTTTTATAAAAGGTTCCTAAGTTTTTCTGTTACCTACCTGCAAGTGCTGCTTTTCTGCATGACGTCAGCTCGATGATACCCAGAGAGTTTACAAAAACCGTCATTACTATAAACTACAGGCCAATCCACAATCTGGGCATTTCCCAGTAAGAAACTTGATTCTAAAAAAGAAAGAGAAAAGGGGAGTTAATTTGCTTGATTTAACCATTTACTTCTGTCAAGTAATCAAGAGGGCAAATGAAAAAAGATGGACAAATGCAATGATGGTTTATTATGATACAAACAATACAATCTATTCTTGAAACTGACATAATCAATGAAGCACGATAATGGAGAAGATCTGCAATAGATTTATGTACAAACTAAAAATTCCATTTAAAAGAAATCAATTTATAATGGCACTTTGCATTCTAGTATATCCTATGTTATAAAAACAACATATGGCTGTTATTAAATAATATTAGTGACTATAATAATTACAACTAAAAGGTTTTAAATTTATTATAACTAGGGCTACAATTGCTTTCCCACAAATTGAGACTATTGAACTTGATAACAGAGGCAAACTGGATAACCCCCTCCAAAAAGTCTATTAAAACAAATTTTTACAAATGGGATAAATTGTTCATCTATTAGATTGATCTTGAGAAGTTGGGTTTAAAATAGCATTAGAATCTTCTTTTAAGATAAAATTAATTTCAAAGAAATTATTTTCTACCACATACTACACAGAATTTAGAAACTATCAGAATTGTATATAAGAGACATCTCTGCTCTATTTTACATAGAAAAGTAGGTTTGCTTTAGGTACAAAAATTAATACAAAAAAATCTTTTGGTAGCAACCTTGATTGAAAATCCAAGTTTCAGGCATTAATTTTAAACACTTTTGTAGATTACATGATAAGCTAAAATTAAAATACTAATATGTATGTAAAAATAATGAATATTTTAAATAAATATTTTAGAAGGATACAAATACTAAAAGAAACACTGGACTTCAAAATATCTACTATAAATCCCCTTTGGGCTCACATTCAAGGTAAGATGCTAAAAATAAAAATGAACTCATGAGTAGGGGACTTTAAATCCTAACTCAAAGTTGATCTTCATAAAGACAACAATATAAATGCCAACTCATAATTGATCAAAGACGTAGAATTAGACCAGAATCTCTACAACTACTAGAAGAAAACATAGGACCAACACTCCAACAAATAGGCACAGGCAGAAACTTTCTCCAACAAGGCCCCTAAAGCTCAGAAAATAAAACCAAGAATTAACAAATGGAATGGCAGTAAATTAAAAAAGCTTCTGCACAGCAAAGGAAACAAGAATATGAAAAAAGACCTACAGAATGGGAGAGAATCTTTGCCAGCTAATCCTCTGGTAGAGGATTAATATCCAGTATACTTGAACTCAAAAAACTTAACACAAAAAATAAGCCAAGGAATAAATGAACAATTGATCTAAGAAGACATTTCTCAAAAGAAGAAATACAAATGGATGACAAATATATGAAAAAGGCTCAACATCATTAGCAATCAGGGAAACACAAATCAAACCTACACTTAGATTCGATCGCTCTCCAGTTAGAATAGCAATCAACAAGAATACAAACAATAATAAATGCTGGCAAGAATGGCGGGGGGAAAAGAAATGCTTATACACTGTTGGTGGGACTGTAAATTAGTACAGCCTCTAAGGATATCAGTATGGAGGTTCCTCAAAAGACTAAGAATAGAGCCACCATATGACCCAGCTATAACACTCCTCAGTATCGTTCTAAGAGAATTAAAGTCAGAATATTATAGTGATGCATGCATACCCATATTTATAGCAGCACAATTTACATTAACCAAGTTATGGAACCAACCTAGGCATCTATAAACAGATGAATAGATAAAGAAAATGCAGTGGTGTGTTACTCAGCTATAAGTAAGATTGAAATTATGTCATGTGCCTGAAAATGGATAAACTGGAGACAATCATGTTAAGTGAGATAAGCCAGACTCAGAAAGTCAAGGGTCACATATTTTCTTTTACATGTGAAAGCTAGAGAGAAAAAAGGAAAGAAAAGGAACCTCATGAAAATTAGGAGAGAGACCAGTAGTAGTGGAAGGAGATCAGGAGAGGAAGGAGGGAAGGGAAATGGGAGGTATGGAGAAGGAAACTGACAAAATAATGTTATATGCATATATGAATTCATACCGGTGAATCTCAGTAACATGCATAATTACAATGCATCAATTAAAAGTTAAGAAAGCAGCAATGTAATTCTACATTTACTAAGTAGCTGCTACTACATGAAAGGCATTGCTCTAGATCAGACAATGAGATTGAATAAAAATTAATAAAATATACCCTTGGTTCTCAACAAATTTACATATAAAAATAAATATGTAACAACCAAATACAATTTAGTAGACTACACACCAAATCAAAACAGTAGATAAGAAAAAGGTGATATTTAAAGGCACCAAAAGTAAACAGAAACTGAAAAAGATAGGTCCTTGAATAAGGGAGAAGCTGGGTGTGGTAGTGCACGCTTGTAATCCCAACATTTGGGAGGCTGAGACCAGAGGATACGGGTTCATGGCCAGCCTCATTTACCTAGTGAGGCCCTCTGCAAGTTAGTGAGACCCTGTTTGAAAATAAAGAATAAAAAATAGGTCTGGGGGTATAGCTCAGAGGTAGAATGCCCCTGAGTTCCCAGTGCCGCAAAAAAATAAGAGAGAGAGAGAGAGAAATTTTAAGTAAGATATTCATTTAACTGTCCATCCTGAGAGAACTTTCCAGTTTGGGTGGTTCATGGGGTGATACAGCTCATGCAGAAATGTCTTTTAAGAGTAAAGGACCAAAGGCCATAAACCTAGATACAAAAGCAAAAATAATAAAACTTCTTAAAAAAAAAAAAAAAGGAGGAAATCTTAGCAGTCTTGAAGAAGACAAAAGCTTCTTATATAAGATTCATATAGCAATCAATATTTTTAAAAATGTTGATAAGTTAGGCATCATCAAAATTAAAATCAACCACTTATTCAAGGATGTTATACAGAAAATAAAATGGAAACCTACACCCTGGGAGAAAATATTCACAATATAGATATCTGAGAGAAAACTCCAATCTAGAATACACAAAAAAAATTCCTACAGAAGACCAAATAACCCAATTAATTTTTTTCCCCTTTGGTACTGGGGATTGAACCCAGGGGCATTCTATCTCTGAGCTATGCCCTGGCCCTTTATATTTCTTATTCTGCAACAGGGTGTTGCTAAGTTGTTGAGGGTCTCCCCAAATTACTGAGGCTGGCCACAAATCTCCTGTCTCAGTCTCCCTCCTGGGATTACAGGCATGCTTGCACCACACCTGACCTGAACAGACATTTCACTAAACAAGATATGCAACAATCAATAAGCACAAAATAAGATGTTCACAATCATCAGTCCTGTGGGAAGTACAAACTAAAAATACAATGATATACCACAACTCAACCACCAGAGAACTAATGAAGGCTAACAATACAAAATGTTGATGAGACTCTTCAACAGTTAGATCTCTACAAAATCCTAATGAGAAGATGCAATGTTATGATCACTTCGAAAAACAGTAGCTTGTACTGTTATATATTCATGTAGGACCTAAAAAATCTACCCTTGGGCATTTATTCAAGTGAAGCAAAAGCATGTGTTAACAAAAATATTTGTAGAAAAATGTTCACATCAGATTCATCCATTATAGCCAACACAATGTAAATGTCCATCAACCAGAGAATAGGTTTAAAATTACACCAGATTCATACAAGGCATACCATTCATCTCTAAAATGGAACAAACTTTCAATACCTGTACCAACATGGATAAATCTCAAAAACATATGGTGACTGAAAGAAGTCCAAAACTAAGGCATGCATACTGCATAATTTTACTCATGTAAAATTTAAACCCAAGCAAAGCTAATATGGTGAAAGGGGTCAGAACAATGATTTGCTTTTTATTATTTATGGTTGTTATATATGCTTATGGTGATGACTAAATTACCCAAGACAATTATTTCTGTAGGAAATAAGATAGGGGACTGACAGGAAAGAAGCAATAAGAACTTTCTGGGGGATGTAATTATTCTCTATTGTGATATAAGTTGCACAAGTGTGTATATTCGTCAAAACTCATTGAATTGTACACTTGAGATCTGTGCATTTTACTGCATATACATTTTAAAGAATACATGAGGAAGATAATGGGCAGTCCCTTTTGACTAGAGAATCAGAAGTTTGAGGAAAATAATGACATTTGAGCTAAGCGTCAATTATGAAAATGGTAACATTACCTCTCCATGGCACCTATGGTTAGAATAAAGATCAAAAAAGCTGATTCCTGCAGAAGTGCTTCAGAAAACATAAATTTCTCCATCAATAGATTATATCTTTACATACAGCATTAATTACAAATATTATCATCAAAAATTCTCTTCTTTCTCCTTCTAGGCCACTTTATCCTCTCTAATCCATAAACTCTCCACTTCGTGACCAGATAACCATGGCAGACCATATTGCTATGTGGTCTTCTTGCTATAACTCATCTTGATTTTCAGGCTCATGTTCAAATTAATGTTCAACTGTCCCCTTGACAGCCTCCCTCCATGCTAGATCAAGAATTCAGATCAAAAATTCCAACAGCATACATCACCAAATATTAAATTTTTTTCCGGACTTATAATACTGTCTGAAATCCAGCCTCACCTTTCCTACTAGTGCAAATATATGTCTCGTTACTACTAAAGTACACATTACTGCAGTTAGGTCAGTGAGATGTATGTTTTCATGATACCCATTACTCACTTGTAATACTCTTCCTCATCCCTTTGCCTATCAAACATTTAACTATCTCAACTCTACCCTCTCTATGACATATTCACTCAGCACACATCCCCCTCCGACTGCCACCATATCTGCCTCCAACCTTTAACAGGACATACTTTCCATAAAAGCTGTCTACTCTCATTAGTTACATCTTCCCAGCTTCTAGTCATCAGCTCACTCCTCGCTGACTTCTGTCCTTGCCACTCCACAACACAGCTATCAAAGGACATTGACCTACTTCTCCAGATATTCTGCCACTTCCTATGTAGGCTCAACATTCTACCAGTGAGGATAGATTAGAGTTTCCTCCATGTCAGTTCCAAGCCCTCTTAAGCTCTTGCCTATGCCCATAGATTCAGTAATTCATGAATGTGCATCTAGAAGCCATAGCTCTTCTATAAACTCTAGGTCTCCATATCCACTTGACCACCTTTCTTAGTTATCTTTTTAAAGTATACTTTTATTAGTGGATTGGAATTGACCATCATAATGAACTTCAAAGTCAAACAAATATACATGCATAAACAGCACTTGCTGTGTTTCTCTCCAGATCCCACCGCACCCCCCTCCAGTACATGTTAGTGAGATTGTAGCAATGCCATCATATATGGACATAGCATTATTTGAACCATTGCCTTCATCAAGTCTCATTTTCCCCTTCCCACCTCCCTCCCCCAGCCCCCTTCCACCACTTCGCTGGTCTCTCTCCTCATTTACCTGAAGTTCCCCATTCCCTGTTTTCTCTCCAACTTCCACATATAAAAGAAAACATATAACCCTTGACTTTCTGAGACTACTTGATCTTACTTAGCATATTCTCTAGATTCATCCATCTTCCTGAAAATAACACCATTTTGTTCTTCTGTATGGCTAAGTAAAATTCCGTTGTGTATAGATAAACTTTTTTTATCCATTCATCTGTTGACAGACACCTAGGTTGGATCCATAACTTGGCAATTGTGAATTCTGCTGCTATAAACATAGGTATGCATGCATCACTAGACTATCCGGACTTTAATTCTTTTGGAAAGATACCCAGGAGTAGTATATCTGGGTCATATGGTGGTGCCATTCCCAGAATTTGAGGAATTTTATCTCTACAACAGTTGTACTAATTTACAACTTAAGATCAAGATAACGTGTTCATGACCTTTTATTCTTCTGAATCAGGTGCTTTTCTAGTTTGTTGTTGTTTTTTTTTTTTTTTTCTATCTTAGAGAAGGGGACCACCATCCATATAATTATGTAAGCCAGTAACCTGGGAGCCATCATTCAACATCCTTCCTATTATCTCTATATCTAATTCATTACCAAATCCTACTGATTTTATCTCCTACAACTTGTTCAACTACCTCCAGTTCTCCATCCCCACAATCATCAATAGATTTTCCTCATTGAAGCCAAACTGGTCTTTTCAAACTTCAAATTGGACACATCCCCTATCATTTATTAAATGCTTAAATAACACTGCAGCTCCCAGGATGCTCCAATCATCCATTGCCTATCATGACTTCAGAGTCTGTCCAAACACCAGACCCTGTCACTCTAAATTTGCCTACAGTACTACAGCCACACTAACTTTTCCTCTCTTCTTCTGAGGTCCAAGTTCTCTCCCCATCTAAGCACTTTTTACTTGCCAACCTCTCTGCCTTAACACCATTACTTCCTCTTCCCTCCTGGTTGACATCTATGTTTATTTAGATCTTACGTGGCATAACTTTAGGGAATCTTTCCCTAACTCCTGACAGGTCACAGCCCTGTTATATAACTTTTGGGCATGAATCTCTTCCTGACAGCTATTATCACAATTGAAGCTTTATACCTCTTTGTGTCATGCTTCATTAATGCATATCTAAACTCTATCAGAAGAAACCCCATGTAGGTTTCAGCTCACATTTAATCCCTAATTGCCTAACACCTGGTTTATATACAAAGGAAATGAGATCAGTATGTTGACAGAGATCTCCCAGCAGCCAAGATATGTTATAGAATCAATTTTAGTGTCTATCAATAGACAAATGGATAAAGGAAATGTGTTATGTACACAAATGGAATATTATGCAGTCTTTAAAAAAAGAAGGAAATGCTGCAATCTGCAACTAGACAGGTGAACCCTGGGGGACATTATGTTAGATAAAAGAAGCCAAGCATAGAAACAAATATTGCAAGATCTAACTTACATGTGGAGTATAAAAATTTGAAGTCATACAAATAGAGAAAAATAACAGTTATCAGAGACTGAAGGATTGGTGAATTGGGGAAATGCTAGGCAAAGCACATAAAATTTCAATTAAACAGCAGGAATAAGTTCAAGATATCTATTGAACATCACAGTGAATGCAGTTAACAGCAATATGTTGTATATCTTAAAATCCCTAAGAAAGTAGTGTTCTAATCATAAAAAATAAGTATGTGAGGAAATGAATATATCAAATATTTTTATTTCACTATTTGTGTTCATATGTCAACATATGTTTATACTATAAATATATACAAATTTTTCTTTTCAACTAAAAGATAAAATTTTAAATAGTTGCAATATGCCAGGCAAGGTGGCATACATTTGTAATCCCAGTATTTGGGAGACTGAGACAGGAGGATCCAGGTTCGCGGCCAGCCTCAGCTACTTAGTGAGGATCTCTGCAACTTAGTGAGACCCTGTTTCAAAATAAAAAGAATAAAAAAATAGGACTGGGAGTATAGCTCGGAGGAAGAATGTCCCTGGGTTCAATCCCCAGTACCACACACACACAAAAAAAATAGTTGCAAATCACTTATTGATTGAAGGGGTTATCAGCATTCCAGGAAAGAGGATCCCCATGGGCTTAAAAGAACAAATACTAAAGACTTTAAAATGCCTACTAAGCTAGAGAGAAAACAGAAAAAAAAAAAAAAAAAAAGGAGAAAGAGTAGTGGGAGAGAGTGGGGGAGGGAGGAAGGAAAGAGGAAAAGGAGGAGGCTTGAGAAAGGAAACAGACAAAATAATATTAAGTTCATATATGAAGGTATCACTACCAATTTCATTAACATGTATGGGGAGAAAGGAGGGAGATAGTGGGGTGGGGTATGGAAGGAAATTCACCAAGAAATGTTGTGTGCATACGTGAATGTATCAATTTGAATCTCAATACAATGTATACATTGCACCAATAAAATTCTTTAAAAGAATCCTGCTAAGGTAAGTCTCCTCCCCTGCCCCCCACCAAAAAAAACTACTTAGCAAACAGTATTTTTCAGCCTTTTTCTACTGAAGCTCATAGAAAGAAATTTTACATGGTACTCAAAGTGTGTATATATGCACAAAATGTGTGGAGGCATGAACTCACACAACCACAACAAAAAAATTCTTAAATCACACTCACTCCGTGAAATGCACTCTGCTATTTTCTGTTCTATTTTGATTTGGGGGTGGGTAAGTCAAAACCCATTAAATCAATTTCACACCTCAATGAAGGTTTGTATCTTGTGGTTTGAAAAACATGCCTTAAGCAATCTCCAAAGGCTTTGCAGACTTCCCTCTCTCATAAACAGCCTGGTTAGGTTTGGATCAGGAGCTCTAACTGTTCCTAGTTAACTGTCATTAAAAATCCTATGCTCCCCCCATAATACCATTTTCAACAGTTCTGGAATGGGGAAGTGAAGATTTGACTCAGTAGCTATCACTACCTACTTATTGTTGATGCGCTGTTCCACTTATAGGCCAGTAACTCTATGTAATAACAAAACTCAGAACAAAAGCAACCGTAAGTGGTGCCCCTACTCTGAGCTGGGCACTGGGTTTGATGTGCCTATTATCTCTAATCCCCAAAACAACTTCCTTCTCTCTTTTACTGATCAGTCATCAGGCAGTTAAGTCAGGGATTCACAAAACCCAGATTCCCAGGGTGAGATGCAGCAACTAGAACACATATTCCCTAAATCATAATTCTTGCCTGAGGTATTTGCAAATTCCAGCTCTTTCTAAGGGAAACGGTGGTTCTCTTCTGCTTTAGATTGATAGGTAGGAAGACTGGGAATGAAGGGGAGGAGCTGAAGCAACTTTACACAAAAAGGATTGATTTCTTTGATTGGCTTTGAGGCAGAGTTGTTTAGGGAAGAGAACATAGAAGTTAGGATCAAAGGCAGGAAGTGGAGACTTCACATTACTTCAAAGCCATTTTTTAAAAAATCCAATTGATTTTAACTAATAATGTAGAATAATGGGCAATTCAGATATTTGACAAATATATACTACCATATTTCCTTCCATATTCAATCAGACTTAGCAACTCCATTTTTTTTTTTCTTAAACCAACTTAAAGTCTAAACAATAGTTTAGGAAATATGCTTCCCATTCATCCTTATGTTTAGGTTTGAGTCCAGTAATTTAGACCATCAAAGAGCGAACTAATTAGACCAGGGGCTCCCCAGCCCTCACTATAAGCCCTTAATGATTGCACTTTAATGATATGCACCCCAGGCTGTTGGAGGACAAACATAAGAACTGCTTCTATCATTTCTGAATGTTTTAGAAAACAAGAGTTGAGTACATTAGCTAGATAGTGCTAATCTAAGAAACCATCAACTGGTAAACATTTATAACAATCAAAATACAACAAAAAAAGTCCTGTTGAAATAGTCTCTTCACACTTGGATTCCTTCTCAATACTACCAAGAGAGTAACTGTGAAAAACCTGGGGAGTTTTAATTAAATTATTGGTTCCCTCGTATGCAAAATAGGGATCACCACCACTCTGGATAATTATGCAGTTTAAATAATGAGTAATGAGAGCAAAGGCTTTACAAACTGCCTATTGGAACAAGAAAGTCTTTATGAAATATTGCTTACTTTGTACAAGATTTTAAAATTACTTTTACTCTACATGTATAAGATTATTTTACAACTATGTTGTATATGCAGAGAAAGTTTGCAATGTGTGCAGGGTGTGTGTGTGTGTGTGTGTGTGTGTGTGCGTGTGTGTGTGTGTGTACACATGTGTACATGCCTGCAGGTAAAAAAACTAGAAAAAAGCTTTTAAATATTGAACCTACAATCCCAAGCATATAAAATTATATTCAACAGTGAGACCTAACCTAAAAATTAAATATTGAAACAATGAGAAATAAGAGAGATTTTTAAATAAAGCTAAAATAGATGGAAATTGCCAAATATTATTGGACATATTTTTTTAAATAAGGCTAAATTAGATGGAAATTGCCAAATATTAAGCTACTCATGAGCTTCTTGTGTAAATTCATCTCTGTGTTAATTAAAACATTCTATGTGTATATGAAATATTCATATAACTGTTCCTTTTCCCGGCAGTCATAAAATTTCTTGTTTCAACAAATGAGAAATCTGATATTATTAATAAACATTAAGAATAAGGTAGAAAATTAATTAAAATTGCTTCTCAGAAAATTTTAATTTGCTTTACCTTCAAAACATGGCAGGGGAAAGCAATATGATTACCTAAGAATAACTTCTCAGCAAATCAGATGATTTGCAAATCCAGGAAAGGAAGATAGCCTAAAAGCCTCAGAAACACAAAGCCATTAAGGAAACTGCCCAGAGCATTCAGTGACCATTTCCATCTTCATCAAGTGATCTTGACAGGGAAACTAGTCTCCATCCATCCTCACTCTCTTTACACATAGGCCATGAATTCTGGGAGACTGAACCTTCCCGGATATCCAAGCCGCTCCAGTCCTTGGAAATGTTTGAGAATATTTCATCTCCAAATGGTTCCAACACACAATATGGTCCTGTATGACAGCCCAAGAATAAGGCAGTGTCTGCTCCAGGAGGTAGGACCTCAGAGGATGGAATTCCACACATCAGCAGAGTCCTGGATGGATTTCTACAAGAGGCTTAAGCTTGAAAACATATCCTTCCAAGACCATTCAGTATACTCTAAGAAATGGACATGAAATAAAACATACTTTTTCCTTAAGAATTAGAAGGTTACAACCCAATAATAGGCCCTTGATTCAAAATGGTCCCCTGGGGTGATTTGAAAAATAATAATAATAATTAATAATAATATAATTATTATAATATTATAATAAATTTAGAATAGGTGGTATATATACACAATGTTTCAGAATACATATATGGACACACACACACACACACACACACACACACACACACACACACACTACTTTTGGAAGTAGAGTGAAATGGTAGTTACCAGAGGCTGGGAAAGAGTGGTGGAAGGGAGAAACATTGATCAACGGGTACAAAATTATTATTAGCTAAAAGGAATAAGTTCTAGTGTTCTTTTACAGAGCAAGGTGACTAGAGTTACTAATAATATAGTATATATTTCAAAATTGCTTTAAAAAAAGAGAAATTTAAATGTCTTTACCACAAAGAAATGACAAAGACTTGAGGCAATGGATGCTAACCAGTCTGATTTGATCATTCCACAGTGCATACATGTATCAGAGCATCACATTGGACTCCATAAGTATATACTACTATCATTTGTCATTTAAAAATAAAGCTTTCTAAAATGGGCC
>PVLC010024532.1:0-24545 GCA_004027655.1 Graphiurus murinus | reverse complement strand
TTTTTTTTTTTTTTTTGCGGTACTGGGGATTGAACTCAGGGGCATTCTACCTCCGAGCTACACCCCCAGCCCTATTTTTTATTCTTTATTTTGAAACCGAGTCTCACTAAGTTGCAGAGGGCCTCACTAGGTAGCTGAGGCTGGCCGCGAACCCGGATCCTCCGGTCTCAGCCTCCCGAATGCTGGGATTACAAGCGTGTGCCACCACGCCCGGCTAATAGCACTGTTTTTAAAAGGCATTTTTAAATTTAGAAATTAACAGTTTCAGTTTATAATGGTTTTGTTTCATGGTCAATATATGTCTATTTAGGGGCTGGGTTTATAGCTCAGTAGTTGGGCATTTGCCTAGCATGCAAGGTGCTGGGTTCCATCTCCAGCACTGCAAAAAATTATGTAGCCAGGTGTGGTGGTATACACCTGTCATCCCAGTACCTGGGAGGCTGAGACAGGGGGATCGCAGGTTGGAGGCCAGTGTGCGTGGTAACTTTGTGAGACTCTATTTCCAAATAAAAATAAAATAGCACTGGGGGTATAGTTTAGAGGTAGAACACGCCTGGGATCGATGCCCAGTAATGCATACACAGAACACACAAATAACACTAATTCATGAGACATGGTATTTCTCTTTTCGTAGGTTGTATATAGTGAGATTCCTTGTTGGATGGGACCTTGGATTAGCTAGCTCAAAAGCCTCAGCCTCACAGAAGAAAACTGTCTCTGTATAAACAATTAATGCAATACAACAAAAAAAGGGTGAAGTTAAATACACCCCACTTCAATGAGGCCTAGATCCATGAAGCCAAAACATGGATGAAAAGGTAGATACTTTCCTCTGACCTGAATCACTCATCTAGGTCCCCAATCCAGGATGTTGCTACTAGGCCTGGTGACCAGGCCAGTCTTGGCTAGGCCCACAGATGGATCTCTACTGATGTCACTGGTACATTCACCATGTTCTCACGCTGTGCTTTGATGCCTGCACCTCCTCAGCCCTTCACTGCCATGGCATGGCAGAGGCATGCATTAAGCAGTGGATTTAAGGCATAGATGAAGAACGAGGAACTTTAGAGTCAGTGCTTTAATACAGTATTTTCAATGATATTTTTTCATAGTAAAATGAAACTGAGGAATGGAGGAAAGTCTGACATTTTCTTGTTTGACTTTATATTGACTCATTGAAATGATGAGAAGGTTAATGCATCCAGGGAGAAAAAATGCCAGAGACAGTTTAACACAATATTGATGCCATGCCAATCTTATACTTTGTTAGAGTTTGCAAAACTCATACTACAGGGTATGGTTGAGAATAAACTATTGAACCATAACATAACAGCGCAAGAATTGGACCTTAACTGTCTTTACTTCATGGCTGAAGATTCAAGGTTAGAAGCTGTAACTTTAAAGTTGCTCTCCAAATAAGAAGCCAAGGAGGCAAACTGAAGCAAACTATTTAGAAAAATAAAAAGGTACATTGGGCTAAATTCATGCAGTAGACACATTAAGAAAATATTTTTCTGAAAATTTCCATTTTCCATTCAATCAAAGTTCAAATTGGCCCTCCATTACATACAGAACAGAACTACACATTTCACAAAAGGAAGGAACAGACGCAGGGAATATTCATCATTTATACATGTGTTGTCAAAGGCTGTTTTCTCACACCATCAGAGTCTATGACAATTTTACATTGTGTATTGGAGATTAGTACTGGGATCGGTCACCACTTTCAGGCACTAACACTTGGATTCAAAATAATGGGGTTTTACTAGGTGTGGTTGCACCCTCCTGTAATCCCAGTACTTGGGAGGCTGAGACAGGAGGATCACAGATTCAAGGTCAGCCTCAGGAACTTGGTGAGGCTCTTAGCAACTTAGTGATACCCTGTTTCAAACTAAGAAATAAAAAGAGCTGGGGATGAAGAAGGGAGGTAGAATGTCCCTGGGTTCAATCCTCAGCACCACAAAAAATAAGCAAACCAATAAATAAATAAATAAACCCATAAATTAATGAATGAATGAATAAATAAATAAATATAAAATAGAGCTGGGGGTGTAGCTTGGAGGTAGAACACCCCTGGGTTCAACCCCCAGTACCACAAAAAATAAAATGCATAACAAAGTAAGGGGCTTTTACTGCTTTGTAAAATGCCTAAGAACAGAAATGTGATTAAAAAAGTCATTTGTAGCTGGACATGGTGGTGCTTGCCTTTAATCACAGTACTTGGGAAGCTGAGACAGGATGATCGCAGGTTTGAGGCCAGCCTCAGCAAGTATGAGACTCTCAGCAACCTACCGAGACCCTGTTTCAAAACAAAAAATAAAAAGGGCTGAGGTTGTAGCTTGGAGATAGAATGCCTCTGGGTTCAATCCCCAGTATCACACACAAAACAAAGACATTTGCTTTTCATTCAACTAATACGTATTTCACCCAAGAAACCCAAATATTGGACATTCAAACTCAGATTTATTAAAGTATGATTTAAAAACTACAAAATTTGAGACTCATCAACCTGGTGAGACCCTGTTTCCAAATAAAAAATAAAATTGGGCTGGGAGTGTAGCTCGAAGGTGGACTGCCTCTGAGTTCAATCACCAGTACCACACAAAACAAACAAACAAAAACTACAAAATTCATCTTTTTTTTTTTTTGGCTGTGTTGAGACCAAAACCAGAGTCTCAAGCATGCTAGGCAAGTGCTCTGCCACTGAATTACATGCCAGTCCTAAAACTCATGACTTTTTAGTGCATAGTTCTATGAGATTGGGGAAAACATAGAGTTGTGTAGATAAGCATTACAATCAAGATATAGAACATTCCCAATACTGCCAAAAATGGTCTTGTGACCTTCCATTAGTCCCATTCTATGACATCTTTGTTCTATTCATTATTTTTTCTTCTTACAGAATATTATGTAAATAGAATTATGCTGTAATCATTTCAGTGTGGTTTTTCACTTGGCATAATGAATTTGAGATTCGTCAATGTCGTGTGTGTCTCAGTAGTTCATTACTTTATATTTCTGTCTAGCATTCATTCCATTGTATGAAGGAACCACAATGTGTTTACCCTTTTATCTGCTGAAAGCCATTTGTGTTGTTTCTAGTTTTGAGATTTATGAGAAAAGCCTTTACGAAAACATTCACATAGAAGGTTTTGTGTGAACATAAGTTTTCATTTCTCTTGAGGAAATACCTAGGAGAGGCATTGCTGGGTCATATAGGTAGGGCAAGTTCAACTTTACAAGAAACTGTCAAAATGATTTTCAAAGTGTCTGTAGCCATTCAGCATTCCCACCAGCAACATATGAGAGTTCCAATTGCTCTGCACACTTTAGCTCAGAATCATGGTTTCTGAAAGCCTCTATAATAGGCATGCATCTTGTTGTGGTTTAATTTGCAATTCCCCTTCTGACTTTATTTTACTTTATTATTATTGTATTTGTTATTTTTATTTTGTGGTGCTGGGGATTGAACACAGGCCTCTTGCATGCAAGACAAGTGCTCTACCACTGTGCTACAACCTCAGACCCCTTCATTTGCAATTCTCTAAGGAATAATGATGTTGAGCACATTTTTTGTGGTACTGGGGATTGAACATAAGGGTGTTCTACCTCTGAGCTGTACCCTTAGCCCTTTTTATTTTTTCATTTGGAAACAGGGTCTAGCTAAGTTGCAGAGGGTCTAGCAAGGTTGTTGAGGTTGGCCCAAAACCTGTGATCCTCCATCTTTTTGTTATTTTTATTTTTATTTGTTTTTTGTAGTACTGGGATTGAACCCAGGGGCTCTTACCTCCAAGCTATACCCCCAGCCCTATTTTCAGTTTTTGGTTTTGGAACAGGGTCTCACTAGGTTGCTGAGAGTCTCTCTAAATTGCTGCAGTTGTCCTTGAACCTATGATTCTCATGTCTCAACCTCCCAAGAACTGGGATTACAGGCATGCGCCACCATGCCTGGCTATCCTTCATCTTTTGATATGCTTATTTGCTATCCAAATACCCTCCTTGGCAAAGTGTCTCATCAAATCTTTTTGAAGATTTTATTGGGATATTTGATTTCTTATTACTGATTTTTCAAAGTTTTAAAAATATATTCTGGTTTTAAGCAAAAAAAATGGGAATATTAAAATTTATTGAAAAATAAATCAATAAAACCATCTCTAGTTAAAGATGACACACTGAAATATTTATCCAAGTCCATTGTTTGCCTTATCATTATATTGGTAGTGTTTTTACATAGAGGGGTTTTAAATTTTGATGAGGCCTAATTTACCCATTTTTTCATTAAAGTATTATGCTTTTAGTGTAATGTCTAATAGATTTTTTGCCAAACCCAATATTACAAAGATTTTAAGTTCTTTTCTAAAAGTTTCATTCTCATAGATCTCACATTTATATCTATAATCCTTTTTGACTGGATTTTTTGTATATGATATGTTTGAATTTAATGTTTATGTACATGAATTGAATATCCAGTAGTTTTGCATTAAGTGCTAAATAGACTATTGTTTCTCTACTACATTCCCTTGCACCATTTTTGAAAATCATACCTATCTATTTACTCTATTTCCTCCATTATTCTCTGTATCTATCTTTTGCCAATACTATACTGTCTCCCTCACCATTACTGGTGATTGAACCCAGGGTTACTCTATCACTGAGATATACCCCCACCTCTCTTTAAAACTTACTCTTTCTTTCTTTCTTTCTTTCTTTCTTTCTTTCTTTCTTTCTTTCTTTCTTTCTTTTTTCTTTATTTTGTGTGTGTCACACTGGGGATTGAAACCAGGGGCATTCTATCTCCAAGTTATACCGCCAGCCCTATTTTATTTTTATTTTGAAACAGGGTCTTGCTAGGTTGCTGAGTCTCACTACTTCCTGAGGCTGTCCTCAAACCTGCGAACCTCTTGTCTCAGCCTCCCACCTGCTGGGTACTGGAGTTACACGCATGCAACACCACACTCGTTTTTTTTTGTTTTGTTTTTTGGGACAGGGTCTCAACTAAGTTGCCCAGGCTGGCCTCAAACTAGCAATCCCTTTGCCTCAAACTCCTTAGTAGAAGGGCTATATTTCTTGATTATTTTAGCTTTATTATAGATCTCAAAGCCAGTTAGTGTAATTCCATCAAATTAGTTTTCTCAAAATGTTTGACTATTTTTTGATCTTTTGATTTTTCATAAATTTTAATATCAGCTTGTCTGTTTCTTAAAAAATCTAAGACAAATTCCTCCTGAATTTTTATCAAGATCATGTTAACACTATATATAAATTTAGGTAGAATTGACATCTTAGCAATATTGAGTCTTCCCACTCATGAGAATAGCATATCTTTTCATTTACTTAGGTCTTTGACTTCTTTCTCAATATTTTATACTTTTCCCCATAAACATTTTGTACATATTTTGTTATATTTAATCTATTTTTGTTTTGGGGGGGTGCTCTTATAAATCATATTAGTTTTATTAAAGTTTTCCATTGTTCACTGCTAGCATATATACATATATATCATTTTGTATGTTGACCTTTTATCATAAAATATTAAATTTATTCATTCTAGTGTAATTTTTGTATATTTTAAAGGATTTTATGTATAGACAATAATGTCATCTTTAACTGGAGATAGTTTTGTTTATTCCTTTCCAATTTGAAAGGAATTTAATGTATGACATCAAAAGCATAAGCAACAAGAGATATACAAAGTTGGACTTTATAAAAATTATACACTTTTTGCTTCAAAGAATACAATCAAGGAAGTAAAATGATAACCCACATGATGGGAAAATATTTAAAAATCATATATCTGATAAGACACTTTCATCTAGAACATATCAGTAAATTGAAAAAGACTTACAGCAAATTGAACGATGGGCAAAGGCTCTGAATAGGCATTTCTTCAAGGAAAATACATTAATAGCCAATCACCCCATGAAAAGATGCTCAACATTTTTAGTCATGAAATAAATACACATTATAATCTCAAGATACCACTTTATACACACTAGAATGATTAGAATAAAAAGGTCAGAAAATAGCAGGAATGCTATTGACAAGAAAGTGGAGACATCAGATCCCTCATATACTACTCATGTGAATCAAAATAGTGCACCACTTTGGAAAACATTCTGGCAGTTCCTCAAACAATTAAATACAGCGTTACCATATAATCCAGTAATTCTACCCCTAGATATGTACCCAAGAGAAATTAAAAACACATGCCCACACAAAAACTTCAACATGAGTGCAGTGGTGCAGCCCTGTAATCCCAGTACTTGGGAGGCTGACACAAAATCATAACATGTTTGAGGCCAGCCTCAGCAACTTAGTGAGACTCTGCTTCAAAATAAATAATAAAAAGGGCTAGGGGTGTGGCTCAGAGGTATAATGTCCTGGGTTCAATTCCACATACCCCCCAAAATTAATTTTATGAATATATCAGCATTATTTATAATAGCCCAAGTGGAAGCAATCCAATGGATAAATGTATAAACAAAATGTGTTGCATTTGTACAAGGAATTTTTTATTTTTAATTTATTAAATGTGATACTGGGGATGAAACCCAGAGGCATTCTACCTCCAGGTTACATCCCAGCTCTGTTTTATTTTTTGTTTGGAAACGGGGTCTCCATAGGTTGATGGTTCATGAGAGTCTCACTACTTGCTGAGGATGTCCTCAAATCTGTGATCCTCCTGTCTCAGCCTCACAAGTACTGGGATTACAGGCATGTACCACCACACCCAGTTTATACAAGGAAATATAATTTAGCCATAAAAGAGAACAGAATACTGATTCATGCTATAACCTGAATGAACCTTGAAAACATTATGCTCAGTGAAAGAAGCCAGTCAAAAAAGCCCACATATTACAAGGCTGCATTCATTTGAAAATACAGAATAGGAGAATCTATAGAGACAGTAGATTAGTGATTGCTTATGGCTTGGGAAGAAGAAAGAGAAGAATGGTAATGGGAAAATAGGGGATAATAGCTAAAGGATACATGGTTTCATTTTGAGGAGATGAAAATGTTCTAAAATTGATTGTGGAGATGTTGTACATATCTGTGAATATACAAAAACATTGAATTATTAACCCATAGAAGCAAGAGGCTCAATGGAACACAAGTTCAAGAAACAGAAAGAAAATTATACCCAGGCACTGGACACACCAGAACCAAGTTGCTCAAAACAAGTGATAAAAAGAAAAATCTGAAAAACAACCAAAAGTGGGAAAGACTTGTTATGCACAGAGGAACAAAATAAAGATGACAAATTGCTTATTGGAAATAGTACAAGAGGGCAGTGGAGGAATAACCTGAAAGTACTGAGAAAAGAAGTCTGCAAACCTATAATTTTCTACCCAGTGAAAGGGCCTTCCAAAAATGAGGGTGAAATAATTATCTTTTCAGATATATAATAGCCAAAAGAATTAATTGCCATCAAAACAACATTATAAGAAATATTAAAGAATATTCTTCAGACTGAAGGAAAATGATATCAGATATAAATATGAATCAACACAGAGAATGAATAGTACTGGAAATGATAACTAGTTGGGTAAATATATATCATTTTCTTATTGTTTAGTTCCTTTCAAAAGATAAATTACTTTTTGTAAGAATAATATCAAAATATGTGAGATGGTAAAAATCAGTATTCAGAGGGAAAATTATATAATTAGAGGCCTTTATTTCAAAAGACATTTCTTAGCTTCTATATTAAATGATGAGGAAAAAAAGAAAAACTGAAACCAAAAGTAAGTTGAAGAAGGAAATCATAAAAATCAGAGTGGAAAATCAATAAAATGAAAAAGAAACAAACTAAAGCAATGGATAAAATTAACAAATTCAAACTCTAGTTTTTAGGAAGGTTAATTTTAATTGATAAACCTACCCATACTAATCAGGAAAAAAAAGAGAAGATGAAAATACAAGATGAAACTCCAGTTTCCATAGATATAAAAAAGATAACATGAATCTACACAGATATACGATCTGATATATAATAGATGATGTAGAGATAAATAATTTATGACATATAAGACAAACCTGATAGATACATAGATAGATATAATTTGGAGAAATATGGATTTATATATAATATACTACACACATCATATATAGATAGACAAGGAGATATAACTTAGAGATATATAGAAATATATAATACATTACTATATCATATATAATATATTCATATTTTCTTTTTTGTGTGTGGTACTGGGGACTGAATCCAGGGACATGCTACCTCTGAGCTATATCCCCAGCATGTTTTATTTTGAAACAGGGTCTCACCAAGTTGCTGAGGCTGGCCTCAATCCTGTGATCCTCCTGTAAGCCTCAAAAGTACTGGGATCACAGGCTTGTACCACTACACCTTGCTAATATATTAATATTTTACGTAATATTTACATATACTAGATATCCATTGTATAATATATATTCACTTGAATTCATACTTAGAGCCTTCTCACAAAGAAAAGTTTGGATGCAATATCTTCCCTGGCAAAATTTACCTAAGTATTGAAGAAGGTATAATACCCATTCTGAACAGACTCTTTCAGAAGATTATGGAGAAGGAAGTATATCCCAACACATTCTTTGAGGCCAGCTCAACTCTAATACCCAAACCAGACAAAGATATTGGAATAAGAAAAATTACTGGTCAACATCTCTCATGGACCTATGCAAACATCCTAAACAAAATGTGGCCAAAGAAGGCTTATCCTAGTACACAAGGTTAGAAAATCAATTAATATAATTCATGTCTATAACAATAAAAAAGATCATCCAAATCATCACCTAAAAAGATACAGCATTCCACACAATTTTCAAAATTCATGATATGAATCTTGGCAAACTAGGAATAGGAGATAATGTCTTTAATCTGATAAATGGTATTTAAGGAAAGTTTCTAATAGTAGTAGAATGCATCATGGTCTATTACTACAACCACACCAGGCAACAGTGAAAGTGTATGAGCTACCGTCACATGCATCTTACAAAGCTGAATCTCAGGAATACTCAAAGAAGCAAGTCACACAAGAAAATGTGGAAAAAACATGATATCATTCCATTCACATAAGGTTAAAGAACAGGCAGTGTTACCAGTGACCTAGGTCAGGGGTCCCAACTAACCAGACCCATGCACTTGATCCAAACACCAAACAGAAAGGGTCTAGGTGAAAAGCAGGAAAGGAAACTTTCATCAATATGGCCATATTGAGAAGGCAGTGAGATCCAGCATAGGTTTGGTTTTGTTTTTGGTGTGGGGATGGAACCCAGGAACATTTGTTCTCCGAGCTACATTCTTTATTTTGAAACTGGGTCTCACTAAATTTCAGAGGGTCTCACTAAGTAGCTGAAGCTGGCAGTGAAACTGCAGTCCTCCTGTCTGCCCAGCTGAGTTTTAGGTTTAAACAGAGGAAGAATTGGGGCAGGAATGACAGGTGCAATTGTCACTCTTTGCTCAGGATGTTTATCCACCAGGCCTGTGATTCCGCTAACTGGAGACTCTCAGGGGTCTGAGACAGGCTGCCACAAATCTTGCCTCAGTCTTGAAGGGGTACAAGATATGTTAGGTAAATTTAGGCCTAATAAACCTTTTATTACTAACTGTTTTGTGGTACTAAGGATTAAACCCAGGAGCACTGTACCACAGAGCTATACCACCAGCTCCTCCCCTTTTTTCATTTTCAAATAGGGCCTGGCTAAGCTCCAGAGGCTGTCTTCAAACCTGTGATCCTCCTGTCTTAACCTCTCAAGGACTGGGTTTACAGGTGTGCACCACCACACATGGCATATTACTAGTTTTTCAGATGGCTATCCCTTAAATGATTGACATGCCTACATGCAGAGCTGAGCAGGGACCTGGCCCAAAGGTTAAGGAAATGAAAGAGACAGATATAAAATGAAGGCAAAGAATCCAGCCTTATCCTGCTTTTAATTATGTATAGAGCATTTGCAAGCCTTGGTCTAGAGTCACTGCTTTTAGCAAATGCAGCCTCGCTAAGTCAAGGTCACAGCAACACCAAATAATAGATGATGGGAAATACACAAAACAGTTAAACTATAAAAAAAAAGCAGGTGAATAATTAACTTACTCAGAATAATAGTATTTACCTGTAGGCAGGCTTTTATTGGATCAAGGCTGATGTGACTGGATGTAGGTTTATAGGGTCTCCAAAGTACTAGTTAGATGTTCATATTATAATTTAAACTGTACATGAACAGTGTGTGTGTGTGTGTGTGTGTGTGTGTGTGTGTGTGTGTGTGTGTGTGTTACTGGGGATTGAACCCAGGGGTATTCTAACTCAGAGTCATACCCCCAAGCCCTTTTTATTCATTATCTTGAAACGGAGTCTTGCTAGGTTGCTGAGGGTCTTGCTAATTGCTGAGGGTGGCCTCCTACCTATAATCCTCCTATCTCAGCCTCACAAGTACTGGGATGACAGGCATGTGCCTCTGTATATAGCTGTAAATGAACAGTTTATATACTCTTTTGTATGTATTATTTATCTCCTGAAATTTAAGTGCTAAAAATAACCAAAATATTTTGAAGAAGAAAAACAAAGCAGGAAAATTCAGATTTAAGGAACAAAATAGAGATGCTAGAAACCATTCTCCACAGATATGGAAATGAGTGGATGAAATGATGGAATATCCAATATATAATTCTAGGATAAGTGGTTATCTTTATATAAAAAGAAAAATGTAAAATCATATCATACTTAACATTGTAAGAAAAATGTTAGCCAATTTTCAGGCCAATTAGAGACCTCATTGCGATTATAATGTCTTCAAAATCTTAGAAGACATTTTAGAAGAATATTTTATGACTTGAGGCTAAGAAAGAATTACATAAAGAATTACATAAAGACTCAAAAAGTATAAACTATTGAAATTTTTATTACATTCAAAAAATTTTCTGTGCATCAGAAGACATCAGAAAAAATAGAACATCAAACAATACTATAAGAGAGGGATTTAGAACACGAATTATTCCTGAAAAAAATCAAATAGTAAAAAGCATACAAAAAATAGAAACAGAATTCATACAACAGGGAACCTGAACAACATTCTGACAATCTGAAATTTACTAGTAATCAGGGAGATGCAAACTAAAAATGTACTCCTCAAATTGGTATTATTTATTTATTTATTTAGTGGCACTGGAGATGGAACCCAGGGGCATTCTACCTCTGAGCTATACTCTTAGCCCTTTTATTCTTTATTTTGAGACAGGGTGTCACTAAGTTGCTGAGACTGGCCTCAAAACTGTGATCCTCCTGTCTCAGCCTCCCAATACTGGGATTACGGGAGTGAGCTACTGTGCCTGGCTTCAAATAATTTAAATTCTGATAATACCAAATTGACTCAGATGTAAGAAAGTGAAACTCTTAAACACTTATATTGGTTGTACAAATTGGTATAATCACTTTGGGAATATTTAGCAAGGTTAAAAACATGCATATTCTACAGCCCAGAATTATACTCTTAAATCTGTACCCTATAACAGCAGTTCTGAAGACTGCTGGGGGTTTCTGAGAGATTTTGAGGGGTCCCACAAGATCAAGACTATTTTCATAACAGTAGTAAGCCACTATTTTTTATTCCCTCATGAGTATACAATGGAGTTTTCAAAAGGCTACATGACACATGATATCACATTGAGGAGAGAAACATGTAGGAAAATTCAGCTGTCTTCAAGCCAGATGTTGCAGAGATTTGCAAAGATATAAAATAATGCTACTCTTAACTAATTTTTTTGTTTTGGAAAATGTCATTTCTAAATGATTAAGAAATATATTTAAATTTTCTCAGCTTTAATTTTTATTATGTTAAACAGCAATAGGTATAACCCACATGAACAAAAGTTGTTTGGGGTCCTCAATAATCCATACATCTCCAATTGGTCTCGCTCACCAAATGTTTACTACAAACCTTTTGGTGTAGGTCCTTGGCTGGGGACTTGGTGCACAGAGTGGGTAGTCACTTAATCACTTGAGTGGTAACACACATTACAATACCTTCTGCGAAGCATGGAAATGGCAGAAGAATTGAACTCTGATTTTTATTATATTCTGAGACTCTGGAAGCTAAGAGAAAGGATGGTCTTTAAATGTAAGCAAGAACAGAGCCAGGCATGGTGGTACATATCTGTCATCCCAGTAATTGGGAGGCTGAGACAGGAGGATCGCAGGTGGGAGGCCATCCACAACAAATTAATGAGACCCTGTTTCAAAATTAAAAGGGAGAGGGGCTGGGGTGTAGCTCATGGGTAGAATGTCCCTGGGTTCAATCCCCAGTACCATACACACACACACACACACACACACACACACAACAACAACCACCAAGAACATAATTTGGCATTATAATCTTGGAAGAGAGTTGGGAAAGAAAACTGGCAGACTTGATCTTCCTAGGACTTCTACATTCTCCCTGTTTGATAACATCTCTCCAGGTCTTCTCCCTTTCACTTTCTACTCACATGCTACATTCCCTACATACACACATTTGTGCATCCCCCAATATCTGTAGACACACTTCACAGTTGCTTGGAAGAAAGAAAAAAGAGCTCTGACTTTCAGGCACTGCTGCTAGAAGCCAATAAGCCACAGATTGAATGGCTTGCAGAACAAAAATTTATTATCTCATTTCTGGAGGCTAGAAGTATCAAATAAAGTTGTGAATTGGGGTGGGTCCTTCTGTGGGCTGTGAGGGAATGCTATATTCTGGACCTCTTTCCTTGTAGATGTTTGTATTTTCCCTGTGTCTTTACATCTAGCATCTCTGTGTCTATATACAAGTATCCCTTTATTATAAGGACATCAGTCATAAAGGCTTAGGGTCCACTCTAATAAACTCATTTTGCTTTAACTCTGTAAAGGCCCTATTTCCAAACAAGGTCACATTTTGAGTTTAGGCTTTCAACATGAATTTAGGGCTATAACAAATTCAGCCCATAACAAATATATAATACTGGGGATTTAACCCACGGGCATTGCATTCTACCCTTCAGGCTACACCCTGAGCCCTTTTAATTGTTTTTCGTTCTGGAGTTTGAACTCAGGGGCATTTTAACTCCGAGCTACACCTCCAGCTACTTTATTTTTTTAAATTTTGAAACAGGGTCTCGCCAAGTTGCTGAAGCTGTCCTCAAACCTGCAATCTTCCTGTCTCAGCCTCCCAAGAACTGGGATTATAGGCATGTGCCCAGCTCCATAACAAAAATTTTGACTTGTTGCTTAACAAATGTCTCTTAGACCCTATCATAAATCCTTCCTTTTGGAAAATCTCATTTTTTTATTTTGTGATCATTTTTTTCTGTATTTTATACTTTCATTGCCCAGAAGTGAAGAGAAAAGGATAATTCAGGATTCTAAAATGCAAACTAACAGCATTGAATAAAGGCCCAAACTTGCTGAAAATTATCAGCAAATACTGCTCCTTGGAGTCATCCAAAGACAAAGGCAATGTCCTGTGCTAACATCAAATCTGCTTCTTCTTTAGATGTTGGACTTCCATTTACCTCACGTGATTGAGAGGGGACTATTGTGAACCCAAGAGAAAAGTCACCCATCTTTGCTCTTTATTAAGTATTGTACTTCTTCCTGGAAATGCAATGCTCAATTTAAAAGGCCTTTCAGAAGCCAGGCATAGCGGTGTATGCCTGTAATCCAAGTACTTGGGAGGCTGAGACAGTAGTATTGCAGGTTCAAGGCCAATCTCAGCAACTTAGCACAGCTCTGTTTCAAAATAAAAAATGGAAAGGGTTAAGGGCATGACTTAGAGGTAGAATGCTTTGGAGTTCAATCCCCAGTGCTTAAAAAAAAGGAAAGAAAGCAAGAAAAAAGAAACTGTGTACATTAGGGGAAAGTCTCAAATCAATAATTTAAGATTCGACCTCAAGAACACAGAGAGATTGGGGGTGTAGCTCATTGGTAAAGCATCTGCCTAGCATATGTGAGGCCCTAGGTTTCATCTTCAACACCACAAAATAAAAGAAAACCAAACGTTAAAAAATGATCGGAATAAATACCAAGGAAGCAGAAGGAAGGAAGTAATAAAAGACAAGAGCAGAAACTAATGAAATTGAAAATAGAAAAACAATGGGGAGGGCCGGGCGTGGTGGCGCACGCTTGTAATCCCAGCATTCGGGAGGCTGAGACCAGAGGATCCGGGTTTGCGGCCAGCCTCAGCTACCTAGTGAGACACTCCACAACTTAGTGAGACTCGGTTTCAAAATAAAGAATAAAAAAAAATAGGGCTGGGAGTATAGCTCAGAGGTAGAATTCCCCTGAGTTCAACCCCCAGTACCGCAAAAAAAAAAAAAAAAAAAAACAAACAAAACACTGGGGAAGTTAATTTAAAAAAAAAAGAATAGGTTCTTACTTTGGACCTTACTATGATGAATAATTACAATGCACCAATAAAAGTATATAAAATTAGTGCTTTGCAAATATCAATAAAGTTATTGGCAAATCTCAAGCAGCATCTACCTCAAGACTGACAAAAGTAGAAAATGCAAATGATCAATATCAAGAATGAAATAGTATATCATGATAGACCCTGTAGACATTGACATGGTAATAGAGTAATACTGCAAAAACATTGCACATATAAACCTGATAATTTAAACAAATAGACTATTTAAAAAACTATCATAACTAATTCAATGTGAAATAGATAATTGAAATAGCCCCTAAAACTATTAAATAAATTAAAGTAATAATTCCAAAACTCCCATAAAAGAAATCTCCAGGACCATGTAGTTTCACTGGAAAAAATTCTACTCAACCTTTAAAGAATATTTAGCAAAAATTCTACACAATATTATTCCAGAAATCAGAAGAGGAAAAACACATTCTGATTAATTTTATGAAGCTACATTCATCCTGGGTAATCAAAACCAGGCAAAGACATTACAGGAAAAGAAAATTATAGACCAGTATCCCCCACGAGCAGAAATATAAGTCCTTAACAAGATAACAGTAGATTGAATCCAGCACCACATATGAAGAATATGGCAGGACTAATTGGGCAGACAGTGAGCCTGGAAAAGAGACAGGGATGGAGAAAGAGAAGAGGGAAAATTCTAATAAGTATATCTAACTTCTGTTTTTTCTTTTGCTTGTCAAAATCCTATGCTCAGTCCTAGCAAATTCAGATCCTGCATCACATATAAACCCAATCCAGCCAGGCATGGTGGCGCACTCTTGTAATCCCAGTACTTGGGAGGCTGAGACAAGAGAAACACAGGTTCGCAGCCAGCCTCAGCTACTTAATGAGGCCCTCCACAACTTAGTGAGACCGTTTCAAAATAAAGAATAAAAAGGCTTCTGATTTTTTAAGATTGATTTTGTATCCGGACACCTTACTGAATTTGTTGATCAATTCTATAAGTTTTTTGGTTGAGTTTGTTGGGTCTTCTAAATATAGTATCATGTCATCTGCAAATAGGGATAGTTTTAGTTCTTCTTTCCCTATTTTTACCCCTTTGATTTCCTTCTCTTGTCTTATTGCTCTGGCTAGAGTCTCAAGTACTATATTAAACAGAAGAGGTGATAGTGGACATCCTTGCCTTACCCAACAGAATGGAAACCAAATTATCAGAACGATGCATGTGTATCTATGTTTATAGCAGCTCAATTCACAATAGCCAAACTATGGAAGCAGCCAAGATGTCCAACTACAGATGAATGGATTACAAAACTATGGGATATGTACACAATGGAATTTTACTCAGCCATAAAGAATAAAATCATGTTCTTTGCAGGGAAATGGATGCAACTGGAAAACATTATGTTAAGTGAGATTAGTCAGTCACAAAGAATTAAGAAGCATATGTTCTCCCTAATATGTGGATGCTAGGGAGGGGATGTGGCATAAGAGGATCTCCAGATGAAAAGGAGAGATCCTGGATAAGCAATGAAGTTGATTTAATTGTAGTGGACGCAGGGGGCAGAGGGACGCCCTCAAGCACGTGATGTAATTACACAATCATATCAAGGTCACTCACCGAAGTGAACCTGAGGGGGAGGGAAGGGGAGGGGATTGGGGTGGGAATTGGGGAAAGGGTTAAATGAGAACTATGTGCAAATATGTTGTTAACAACCCGTACTTAACAAAGATGTATGCTATATTGCACGAATAACTACAATAAAAAAATTAAAAAAAATAAACAAAATAAAGAATAAAAAAAATAGGACTGGGGGTATAGCGAGGAGGTAGAATGTCCCTGGGTTCAATCCCCAGTTCAGCAAAATAAAAATTAATAATAATAGCAATAATAAATAAAGCCCACTCCAAAGTGAGCCCCTAAACTTGATGTAGTTAGTGATTGACAAGCTGCTTAACCTTTTGAAGCTTTCATTTCCACATCTTTAAAATGGAAATCATATTCGCTCCTATATAACAAGGTTTCTGTGAAAATTAAAGGAAATAAGACATGTAAAGGGCTTCTGTGAAAATTAAAGGAAATAAGACATGTACAAGGCTTAATAGAATAGCCAACTTCTTGTCAGCATTCAATCATTTTTTGATACGACCTCTAAGCCAGAAACTATTTTGAAAGTAAGATTCGTATTTGTACATCTTGGAATATGTCACAGGACTGTCATGGCATTAGCAGTCAGAAGATATTTGCTAAATCAAACCATTTTATAGATCTAAAAGAAGTCCAGAGATGTAAGTTGTTGTCTAAGGTCACACAGCAAGTTGGAGACACAACTAGGACTGGGTGCTAAAGTTTGCTGTTTTCAAGTTTAGAAATGGCTCTTGCTCTACATTACATGCTAAGGTGACACATACACATATTTCCCTAGTAGATAGAATCGTTTCATTTGCTAGCAGAACTTCGTAGCCAGCCCACTCCCTCCTGCTCTTTTTTCCTTCTGACATTTCTATGATCTAATAATTTTGAAGTTTTGCCTTGAAAGAAGTCTTTCAAGGTAAAACATCATATTTCTGTACATTTAAATTCTGATTCATCTCGCAATTCTATATGGCTTCAGGTTAATTTGATTGATAGAATTAGGCCCCTGAGGTGTAGAGAAAGACCAACAGTGATTGAGTTAAATTCACACTGTATGATCAGTGTTTAATTAGGTATTGTGAAATCCTTGTTAATTACAATGTTCGTATCATTACAAAACAATGGTTCATTTTTATATAACTCACAGGAAATGAAGGTAATGTATATTCTGAACCAGAGCCAGTTAAAGCCCTAAATAGGGAAAATTACAAAGAGGCCCACAAAAATATGCCCAACTGATTTTTGCCAATGTTGCAAAATGAATTCAATAAGCGAAGGACAGCATTTTCAACAAATGGTGCTGAAGCAGTTGGACATCCCTAGGCAAAAAATGAGCATAGGCCCAAACCACAAACCCTATACCAAAATCATCTCAAAACAAAGCGTGAATTTAAGTGTAAAACAAAGCTATAAAACTTTTAAGAAAAATGGGAGTAAATCTTTGGAACTTGGAATTAGGCAAAGAGGTCTTAGACTTGACAGCACAAGTATAGTCTGGAAAATCATTAGCCACCAGGGAATGCAAATTCTAATCCCAGTGGCATTATCATTGCATATTTATGAGAAGAGTTAAAAGAAAAAGCAGTGCCAACACCAAGGCTGGTAAAAATGTAGGAAAAATGGATTATACATCTATCACTGGTGGCACTGCAAATGTTACAGCCACTTTGGAAAACAATTAGTCCAACAACTGGTTTCACCTGTGGGTGAGATGTTCATGTTGCAGCCAACACCAGTCTCTTCTGCCAGTGGCATAATCTTCTATGCTTGTCTTATTTACACAGTACTATGAGCTTTGGTGTGCGTGTGTGTAGTACTGGGGGTTGAAAACAGAGGCATTCTGCCTTCTAGCTACACCCCCACCCCGATTTTATTTCTTATTTGGAAACAGGGTCTTGCTAGGTTGATAAGTCTCACTACTTGCTCAAACTTGCTATCCTCCTGTCTCAGCCCTACCAAGTACTGGGATTATAGGCATGCAGCACCACCCCAGCTTACTGTGAGCTTTAAAAACTGTCAAGAAAAAAGTTCTTGTACTTGCCATGAAGAAAGCAACTCCCTGCAATTTTTTTGTGTCTCCTTCCTACAACAAATTGGTAAGTATTGTTCTTTATTTTTTCATTCATGGGTGAAGTTACAAAAGCAAGGCTACTAGTTGTATGTGCACATGTGCCACATGGGTACGTAAATGAAAAAGAAAAAAAAAAGCTTTACTCTCCTTGAAATAGGAAAGTAATTAGCTCTTTACACATGTTTATAATTTTAATCCTTGTATTTGTTGCTGATGGTAGTTTCGTGTTAAACTAAACATGCAACTATCATATGCCCCAGCAATTGCACCCTGGCCATTTATGCTGGAAACATGAAAAGTTATGTTCATACAAAACCCTATACGTGAATGTTTATAAGAGCTTTATTTGTACTAGCCCCAAGCTGGAAACAATCCAGATGTCCTCACTGGGTGACTGGATAAACAAATGGAGGTGCAGCCCCACCATGGAATTCCACTCCCCAATAACAAGGGATGAACAAAAAATACGTGAAACAACGTAGACGAGCCTGCAGAGAATTATGCTGAGTTGAAAAGTCATCCCTGTAAAGTGACATGCTGTATGATTCCATTTGCATAAGATTCTCAAAATAACAACATTGCTGGATGAAGAGATGAGTGATTGCCAGGGATCATGGAAAGGCCACTGGCAGGAGATGGATGTGGTTGTACAGGGCAAAGTGAGCGAGCCTTAGCCAGGGAATAATATTGTATAGAATATAATACACACATATGCACACAGGAGCTCAAAAGAAAACGAGAACAATTGGGATGAGTGGATTGTGTCTATAATGTTATGGGGAAACTGGGCAAAGTACATGAGGGGTTTTTGTGGGATTTCTTACAACTGCATGTGACTCCACAGTGATGTCATCAAAATAAACAAAGAAATCTCAGGAGGAATTAAGTGTCTTTAAAGTGGAGAAATACAATTTTAAAGTGTTTAGAAGAAAATAGAGATTACTTTTATGACCATGGGATAAGGAAAGATTTCTTTCAAAAAGAAGTATGGATGTCAAATCATAAAGTTAAAGATTAATAATACATTTAAGTACAAATTCTGAGCAACAGATGGCATTTCCAAGAGTGAAAAGACAAGTCACAGAGTGCCATGAGATATGTGCAGCTTCTGACAGAGGGTTAATATCCAGATAGACATCAATACATTGTACAACTGATATTTTAAAAACAGGCAGAGGCTAGCCAAGCATGGTTGTGCATGCTTATAATCCCAGTACTTGGGAGGCTGAGACAAGAGGATCCAGGTTTG
Organism: Graphiurus murinus; assembly: GCA_004027655.1. Taxonomy (NCBI): domain Eukaryota; kingdom Metazoa; phylum Chordata; class Mammalia; order Rodentia; family Gliridae; genus Graphiurus; species Graphiurus murinus. Next base: position 5,198 of record PVLC010024532.1, on the reverse strand, counting down.
TGGCTAGTCTCAGCTACTTAGTGAGGCTCTTCACAACTTAATGAGACCTTGTTTCAAAATAAAGAATAAAAAATAGGACTGGGGGTGTAACTTAGAGGTAAAATGTACCTGGGTTCAATCCCCAGTACCACCAAAAAAAAAACAGTTAGAGGCTGGATATGGTGGTGCATGCCTATAATCCCAGTACTTGAGAGGCTGAGACAGAAAGATTGCATGTCCAAGGCCAGCCTCAGCAACTTGGAGAGACTCTCAGCAACTTAGTGAGACCCTGTTTCAAAGTAAAAAATAAAAAGAGGCCAGGCATGGTGGCACATGCTTGTTATCCCAGTACTTGGGAGGCTGAGGCAAAAGGATCTGGGTTCGAGGCCAGCCTCAGCTACTAATGAGGCCCTCTACAACTTAGTGAGACCCTGTTTCAAAATAAAGAATAAAAATAGGGCTGAGGGTGTAGCTTGGAGGTAGAATGCCTCCGAGTTCAATCCCCAGTATGCAAAAAAATAAAACAATAATAAATAATAATAATAAAAAGGATTGGGTATGTGGCTTGGAGGTAGAATGCCCCTTAGTTCAAACCCCAGTATTTAAAAAAGTAGATAAATACATTGTGGCAAATTCCTATAATGGGATCTCTACAGAAATTAAAATGCATGAACCAAAAGTACATATACCAGCATGAACATATCTCAAGAACAATGAGTGAAGAGAGCAAGTTGTAGAAGGGTAATTCATAGCATAGTAATATTTTTTTGGTGAGGCTTAAAATATGCAAAATAAGGCAGGTGTGGTAGCACATATTTGTAATCCCAGTACTTGGGAGGCTGATCAGGAGAATCGCAAATTCAAAGCCAGCCTCAGTTACTTAAGAGATTCTCTGCAACTTAATAAGGCCCTGTCTCCAAATAAAAAAAAAAAAAAGAAACAAAGTAGGGCTGAGCTGGGTGTGGTGGCACACACTTGTAATCCCAGTACTTGGGAGGCTGAAACAGGAGGATAGCAAGTTTGAGGACAGCCTCAACAAATAGTGAGACTCTCATAACCTAGTGAAAACTTGTTTAAAAATTTAAAAAATAAAAAAATAGGGCTGGGAGTATAGCTCAGAGGTAGAATGCCCCTGAGTTCAATCCCTTGTACCACACACACACACACACACACACACACACACACACACACAAATAGGGCTGGGGGGTAGCTCAGAGGTATAATGTTCCTGGGTTTGATCCGCAGAACAACAAAAATATACAAAATGGTATTACATAGTTTTATGGATGCACAAATATCTATAAATTTCCATAAATATCCAAAAGAATAGAGAAAGGCATGGGAAAGAAAACCATGAAACTCAGAATAGTGATTCTCTTTAAGTAGAAAATGGAGTCAGGGAACCTGACTTGCATCTGCACTGTTTAATGACTTAAGCTGATAGTGGGGATGAAAGCATTGGGTTTCATTGCTATGTTTTTTTATAGTCATTTGTATATCTGATGTATTTTCTAGTTAAAAATCAATATAAGTCAGGCATGATGGCTCACGCTTGTAATCCCAGTATTTGAGAGGCTAAAACCAGAGTATCCGGTTTTGCCGCCATCCTCAGCTACTTAGTGAGGCCCTCTGCAACTTAGTGAGACCCTGTTTCAAAATAAAGAATAAAAAATAGGACTGGGGGTATAGCTCAGAGGTAAAACACCCCTGGATTCAATCCCCAATACTGAAAAAAAATCAATGCAATTGTCACAAACTCACAGCTTTTGAGAGGGGTAGTGATGGGGGGGAGGCTGTGCATGTGTGTGGGGGGGTGCATATAGGATATCTTTGTACTCAGAGATATAGGATATAGCTCAATTTTGCTGTGAACGAAAAAGTGCTCTTTTAAAAATCATTAATTTTTTGTACTTTGGTGCATCGAAATTTTACATCATAGTGAGTTTCCAAGTGATACAACATACATATACACAGAGCTTGGTATGTTTTCCTTCAGATCCCATCCCACTCCCCTCCTCCTCACACATGTTAGTGAGATTGGTAGTGATACCTTCACATATGGACATTTATGGCATTATTTGAACTTAAGTCTCCTTTTTTCCCATCCCCACCTCTCTCCCCCAATCCTCTTCCACTATTCTGCTGGTCTCTCCCACTTATATGCAGTCCCTTTTGTTTCTTATTTTCTTTGTAGTTTCCACATATAAGAGAAGGCATATGACCCTTGACTTTCTGTGACTGGCTGATCTCACTTAGCATAATATTCTCTAATTCCATCCATTTTCCTGCAAGTGACATTTTTGCTCTTCTTTATGGTTGAGTACAGAACCATTGTATATAGATCCCACACTTTTGCAATCCATTCATCTGTTAACGGACACCTAGGTTGGTTCTCTAATTTGACTACTGTGAATTGCACTGCTATAAACATGGATATGCATGGATCATTACAGTGTTCTGACTTTAATTCTTTTGGAAAGATACTGAGGAGTGGCATAGCTGGGTTATATGGTGGCTTCAAATATTTTTTAAAGTTTAAGCCAAAAAACTGGTAAGTCATTAAGTGGGATAGAAAAGAGAAAGGCTGTAGAGAAGCTGACTTAGAGAGTAAGAGAGTGGGGGCTCTCTGTCCAACCAGGACATCAGCCAGTGCACTTGACTGCCAATGTGCAAAGAGGGCTATGCCTTGGGGTTAGGGTTTCATTAGTGACTTGAATAGGACTAAGCTCAAATGATAGCCTCACTCCTCTGATCTCACTTTAGAGACAAATTGCTCCATGTTGGTACTCCTTTGGCATAAGGAAGAATTTGAAGAGGATTATAGAGTTTTGGTCACTGCTGTGGGAATAAAGGCAAAGTTCCAAGGGAGCGGAATTGCAGAAGAATTTGCCAGGTGCTTGCAGGCCAATGAGATGCTAGGACAGAGAAGGGAATCAGGTCAGCAGTTGGCAAGGTAGGAAGATGGTTTGAGGAGCATGGGTCAGCTGAATGGAGGTGTGGAAGAGGCAGGTGGCTTTTCAAGTTTGGAATTCAGGGACAACTCTGGGCTTAAGATGTGACTGGGTGCTATCACCATGAACATAGTAACTAGGGAGTATACAACATGGCCTAGGATGAAGTGCAGAGAGAAAAAATAACTCAGTAAACACTGAACTTGGGAATTTCAGTGCTCATCTTGCTGCTTTTCTATAACACTTTCTTCCTATCTTGTGTGTGTGTGTGTGTGTGTGTGTGTGTGTGTGTGTGTGTGTGTGGTACTGGGGATTGAGCCCAAGGGCATTCTACCTCCTAACTATACCCCCAGCCCTATTTTATTTTTTGTTGGAAACAGAGCCTTTCTAAGTTGTTGAGGGTCTTGCTAAGTTGCTGAGGCTGTCCTCTAACCTGCAATCCTCCTTTCTGAGCCTCCTAAGTGCAGTTATCCCAGGCATGCATCATCATACCTGGCAAACGTTTATCACTTCTTTATGGAAAAAAAACATTTTAAATCCTTTCTTCTAGCTTTTTGAAATATATGGTAAATTATTACTATCTATAGTCACCCCACAATTTGGTGTAACAATTCCTTAAGCAAAAATAGCAACACAACAACAACAAAAAAGCTTTGGAAAAACACCAGTATTCCAGTGTAAAATCAACACAGTGATTTAATTTTCAGCATGATATCTTTGCTACCACAAAGTTTTGCATAAATTCAGGCAGTGGAACTTTCTAGAGAGAAATTAAACTAAAAGGAATTCATGAGGAAGACACTGTACTTTGATAAGATGAGATGAAGTTTGCTCCCCAGACCACTCTGAGTAGCTCTTCATCTCATTTATCAGCATCAATCTTTTTAGTCAAAAACCTATTTTGGTCCAGTCTTTAAGACACTAGATTGGAAAAGTATACCTAACTGATGGAACTGAAGAGAATAATCAGGCAGCAATTTCCTTGGTCCTAGTTGAAAATTGTGATGAGCTGAGTAGAGGTCCTTTGGCCAACGCTATACAGAGGGTAATTTTATATCTCAGCTGCTGACGACAGGACATATTTCCCATAATAGGCACTCTAGCTGCATGCAGTAATGAACTGAGAAGAGGTGAGAGGCTGTTGATGGACTTACAAAAACCTTTAGCAATGGCCAAGTGATACTGATTAGGCAGCATTGAGAGTGTGGATGACTCAGTATTTAGTATTCGAAGTTCCCAAGAACAGCCTCTCCATCTCAACACTGAACATTACTCTCCTATGGGATGAGAATACATGAAGAGGTTTGTGCAGATCAGAAAAGCTGCCCTCTCCAGGGAGGCACTGTCATGCAGTGATGAATCATTGAGGTGGTCCCTGTACCAAGAAAGGTGCTTTGAGAAAGAAACCCTTTCTCCCTCCTTCCATTTCTAGAACTTTCCTGATAAGAAGAAACAAGAATGGCCACTGAGATGGAGGCCTGCTTTATCTGCTGTGTACATTTTCTAGGGCTACTGTAATGAAGTGCCACAAACTATCGGTGTTCTGGCTTGCTTCGTTTTGTTTTACAGTGCAAGGAATGGATCTCAGGACCTCACACATGCTAGGCCAGTGCTCTACTGCCAAGCTACAATCCAGCCCAACAGGGTGGTTTAAACAACAGATGCTGTCTTCCGGTTCTGGAGGCTGGATGTTTGAAATCAAGGTGTTCATGAGCTGGTCCTTCAGAGGGCTTTGGGAGGAGGAAGAATTCCAGGCCACTTTCTTTGGCCTCAAGATGGTCCTTTGTGTGGCATTTTCTATGTCCAGCTCTCCCCCCCTTTGCTTGGGTACTGGAAATTAAACCCAAGGGCACTCTATCTTCAAGCTACACCTCCTGCCTTATTTTAGTTTTTATTTTGAAACAGGGTCTCACTAAGTTGTTGAGTGCCTCTTAAGTTTCTGAGGCTGTCCTCGAACCTGTAATTCTTTTGTCTCAGTCTCCAAAGTTCTGGGATTACAGGTGTGCGCCACCTTGTCTGGCCAATCTCTCCCTTTACAAAGACATGAATCATACTGGGTTAGGGTCCATTCTAGTGGACTCATTTTAACTTGCCTCTATAAAGACACTATCTCCAAAAAAAGATTACATTCTGAGGTTGTGTTTCAATGTAGCATCATCTGTGAGAGGGCACAATTGCACCCATACACACACTAAATACATAATTTGGTTTCTGGAAAAAGCACCATTCCCACATTGTCAGGAGTACTCTAGTAAGATTTCTCCTCCT
>PVLC010024531.1:11899-24732 GCA_004027655.1 Graphiurus murinus | reverse complement strand
TTTTTTTTTTTTTTCTTTTTTTTTTTTTTTTTTTTTTTTTTTTTTTTTTTTTTGCGGTATTGGGGATTAAACTCAGGGGCATTCTACCTCCGAGCTACACCCCCAGCCCTATTTTTTATTCTTTATTTTGAAACCGAGTCTCACTAAGTTGCGGAGTGCCTCACTAGGTAGCTGAGGCTGGCCACGAACCCGGATCCTCCGGTCTCAGCCTCCCGAATGCTGGGATTACAAGCGTGCGCCACCACGCCCGGCCATACTGTTTTCTAAAGTGGTTGCACTAATCTGCAATCCCTAGTACAATGTATTAGGGTTCCCACTTCTCCACACCCTAGCCAGCATTTGTTGTTGTTTGTGTTTTTGATGATTGTCATTCTAATTGGGGTTAGGTGAAATCTCAAGGTAGTTTTGATTTGCATCTCTCTGATTGCTAATGATGTGGAACATTTTCTCATACATTTATTGGCTATTTGTATTTCTTCTTTTGTGAAGTGTCTGTTTAGTTCCTTTTCCCATTTTTTGATTGGGTTATTTGTTTTCTTAGCTGTGAGTTTTTTGAGTTCTCTGTATATCCTAGATATTAGTCCTCTATCAGAAGCATAGCTGGCAAAAATTTTCTCCCACTCTGTGGGCTCTCTGTTGAAGTTCTTTTTTTTTTTTTTTGTAGTACTGGGGATTGAACTCAGGGGCATTTTACTTCCGAGCTATACCCCCAGTCCTATTTTTTATTCTTTATTTTGAAACAGGGTCTCACTAAGTTGCAGAGTGTCTCACTAGGTAGCTGAGGCTGGCCGCAAACCCAGATCCTCTGGTCTTAGCCTCCCAAATGCTGGGATTACAAGCATGCGCCACCACGCCTGGCTTCTGTTGAAGTTCTTGATAGTTTCCTTTGCTGCACAGAAGCTCTTCAGTTGAATGCAATCCCATGTATTGATCTTCCTTTGAGTTGCTTATGCTTTTGGGGTCTTGTTGAGAAAGTTTTTACCAGTGCCTATGTGTTAAAGTGTTGGGCCTGTGCCTTCTTCAAGTAGCTGCAAGGTCTCTGGCCTGACTTCCAGGTCTTTGATCCACTTTGAGTTGACTCTTGTGCAGGGTGAGAAAGTGGGGTTTATTTCCATTTTCCTGCATATGGTTAACCAGTTTTGCCAACACCATTTGTTAAAGAGGCTACCTTTTTTCCAGTGTATGTTTTTGGCTCCTTTGTCAAAGATCAGTTGACTGTAAGCACGTGGGTCTGTTTCTGAATCTTCTATTCTGCTCCATTGGTCTATGTGTCTGTTTTTGTGCCAATACCATGCTGTTTTTATTACTGTGGCTTTGTAGTAGAGTTTGAAGTCAGGTATTGTGATACCTCCTGCATGGTTCTTGTTACTAAGAACTACTTTGGCTATCCTGGGCTTTTTGTTGTTCCAAATGAATTTAAGGACTGATTTTTCTATGTCTGTGACGAGTGACCTTAGTAATTTCATGGATATTGCATTGAATCTGTAGATTACCTTTGGGAGGATGGCCATTTTGATGATATTTATTCTGCCTATCCAAGAGCATGGTAGATTTTTCCATCTTCTAAGGTCTTCGTCGATTTCTTTTTTCAGCTTTCTGTAGTTTTCCTTATAGAGGTCTTTTACGTCTTTGGTTAGGTTTATCCCTAAGTATTTTATTTTTGGGGGTGCTATTGTGAGTGGAATTGTTTTCTGGATTTCTTTTTCAGCGGTTTTATGGTTGGCATACAGGAAAGCTTCTGATTTTTGAAGATTGATTTTGTATCCAGACACTTTGCTGAATTTGTTGATCAGTTCTGTAAGTTTTTTGACTGACTTTGTTGGGTCTTCTAAGTATAGTAGCATGTCATCTGCAAAGAGAGGTAGTTTTAGTTCTTCTTTCCCTATTTTTACCCCTTTGATTTCCTTCTCTTGCCTTATTGCTCTGGCTAGAGTCTCAAGTACTATGTTGAACAGAAGAGTGATAATGGACATCCGTGTCTTGTTCCTGTTTTTAGTGGGAACTCTTGCAGTTTTTCTCCGTTTAATATGATATTGGCTGTAGGCCTATTGTATATTGCCTCTATGCTTTTGAGACCTTGAGTTTCTTTATGGAAATTTGAGATGAAGAAATCAGTCTTGGTAAAAAAAAATATTGGCAGCTGGCGTGATGGCACACACTTGTAATCCCAGTACTTGGGAGGCTGAGATTGGAAGATCTGGGTTCGTGGCCAGCCTCAGCTACTTAGTGAGGCCCTCTGCAACTTAGACCCTGTTTCAAAATAAAGAATAAAAAATACTCCACAACTTAGCGAGACCCGGTTTCAAAATAAAGAATAAAAAATAGGGCTGGGGGTGTAGTTTGGAGGTAGAATGCCCCTGAGTTCAATCTCCAGTACCAAAAAAATAAAAAATAAAAAAATAAAATAAAAAATAGGACTAGGGGCGTAGTCCGGAGGTAGAATACTCCTGGGTTCAATCACCAGTACCACAAAAATAAATAAATAAATAAATAAATAAATAAATAAATAAAATAAAAAGGCTGTTTCATTATTGTAGAAGATTTTTTTTTTTTTTTTTTGCAGTACTGTGGATGGAACCTGGGGATGGAGCTACAGCCCCACCCCTATTTTTTATTCTTTATTTGAAATAGGGTCTCACTAAGTTGCAGAGGGCCTCACTAAGCAGCTGAGGCTGGCTGGGAACCCGGATCCTCCAGTCTCAGCCTCTCAAATGCTCAGATTACAAGCATGGGCTGCCACACCTGGCCAGAAGATGTATTTTCATAGTATATACATAGTAAATATACTGAACTCAAAGCACTTTTATTTTATTTTATTTTTTTTGCGGTACTGGGGATTGAACTCAGGGGCATTCTACCTCCGAGCTACACCCCCAGCCCTATTTTTTTTATTCTTTATTTTGAAACCGAGTCTCACTAAGTTGCGGAGTGCCTCAGTAGGTAGCTGAGGCTGGCCGCGAACCCAGATCCTCCGGTCTCAGCCTCCCGAATGCTGGGATTACAAGCGTGCGCCACCACGCCCGGCTCTATTGTTTATTTTGAAACTGAGTCTCACTAAGTTGCGGAGTGCCTCACTAGGTAGCTGAGGCTGGCCTCGAACCCGGATCCTCCAGTCTCAGCCTCCCGAATGCTGGGATTACAAGCATGCGCCACCACGCCCGGCTTTCAAAGCACTTTTAGATTTAAAAAAAAAAAAAAAAAAAGTCTCTGATTAGGAATAGCAATATTTTTTTTCCGGTGTAGCTAAATGGCTAGTAATTTTTTTCACATAAAAGCTATAATCTGAAATCAGGAATGATAGGATATTAAATAAAAGTAGCATATTAAACAGAAGTGTAGTGTGTCTTTGCAAATATCAGAAACCTCCCACCTAGGGAAGAACTTTTGCTAATCTTCTACCAGGCATGGTTTTCTCAAAGATAATCTCCTTGTTGCCAAGTAGTCCCACCACTTCATCTTTTCTCTCTGAATAGAACCATTTTAGCTGTGTGGGGTCTCCTTTGACAGTATCTCTCAGTTGCCTCAAACTACTTGTATGGCTGAAGTTTTATTCCCAGTTTTCAGTAGTGTAGAGGAGTAGTAGTACTTCAGCTTCAGATCCTGGGTTAAAATCCTAGCCATACCATTTCCTAGCCACACCAGTTTCTTTGTAACTTGGGCAAAATAACTTCTGTCCTTCATTTTCCTTGTTTGTAAAGCAGAGGATACTATATTGAGGGGATGTTGGATTTAAATATGTTAATACATAATGCTTATTATGATACTGGGCATGTGTTAAGCACTCAGACATTAGCCCCAGCTTCTGCTGCTGTTGCTGTTATTATTGTTTTGCCCTGGGAGCATAGTTCACCCTCTGATCAGTGACCATTCTGATGTTTCTTTTTTAATAAAAAGACTAACAGCCCTTTTTCATCCTTTATATAAGTACTTCCTCTCTGACTACATTGTGTCTCTTAGAAATAGGAACCATTTAAATTCTCCAGAGCCCGGTGTGGTGGTGCACGCTTGTAATCCCAGCATTTGGGAGGCTGAGACTGGAGGATCCGGGTTCGAGGTCAGCCTCAGCTACTTAATGAGACCCTGTTTCAAAATAAAGAATAAAAAATAGGGCTGGGGCTGTAGCTCAGAGGTAGAATGCCCACAGGTTCCATCATTCTCCAGAGCCAGGTGTGATGGAGCACCCTCGTAATCCCAGTATTTGGGAGGCTCAGACAGGAGGATCGAAGGTTCATGGACAGCCTCAGGAAGGAGTGAGACTCTCATCAACCTAGTGAGACCCTGTTTCCAAATCAGAAATAAAATAGGACTGGGGGTGTAGCTCGGAGGTAGAATGCCTCTGGGTTCAATCCCCGGTTACCCGCCCCCCCAAATAAATTAATTCTCTAGAAAGAACTTTCCCTAACCATCTGGATGAGATTTGAGATATGTGGAAGTTTAATTTTGGAGGATGGAGAGTAATGTGGGAGCAGGAGAGAATGATGAGGAAGCTCCTAGGAAAGCTTCCACTGAGTCTCTGTCAAGAGATAGGGTGGAGCTGAAAGTAGAGGAGAAACAGGCTCCAGGGACCAGCGTATAGCAAATTTTCAATATGGGGTAAAATAATTCCATCATGTACCTTAATTCTCACAGATGATTATCTTTTAGGCAAGTGAACTATTTGACATGAAATACAAAATAATAGAATTGTACAGTGGTTCTCAGGATGGTTTTGAGTATATTACATTATTTTTAAAAATTGTGGTGAAATTATATAATGAATTTTGCCATTTTAACCACTTTTACTGTATTATCCATTGTCTTTAGTTACATTTACAGTATTGCATAATTATCACCCCTATCTGTTTCTGAAACTTTTTCCTTACCCCAATTAGGAACTCTGTAACCAAAAGCTGTAACTTACCATTCTTCCTTCAAACCCTTGAGAACCTATTTTACTTTTGTTTTATTTTGTTTGGGTGCTGTTTTGTTTTGAACGGAAGAACATTCTACCACAGAGCAACACCCCCCGCCCTTTAAAAAAATTATTTTGTTTATTTTTTGTGGTACTGGGAGTAAACCTAGAGGCATTCTGCCTCTCAGCATCCCCCCCCCCCCCGCTCTATTTTTTATTTTGAAACAGGGTCTCACTAAATTGCTGAGAGCCTCACTAGCTGAGGCTGGCCTGTGATCCTCTTGTCTCAGCCTCCCAAGTACTGGAATTACAAACCTGCGCCACCACACCTGGCTTATTATTTATTTTGAAACAGGGTCTTGCTAAGTTGCTAAGGCTGGTCTCAAACTTGTATTATTTCTGTCTCAGCCTCCCAAGTACTATGATTGCAGGCATGTGCTGGCGCACCCAGCTATGTCTCTCTGAATTTGCGTATCCTACATACCTCCACGTCTGGCTTATTTCATTTAGCATAATGTCTACAAGCATGTTATAACATGTGTTAGGACTTCATTCCATTTTCAGGCTGAATATTCCGTTGTATATATGTAACATATTTGTTAATTCATTTACTTATCCATGGATTTTCTTTTTTTTGGGGGGGGGGGAAGTACTGGGGATTGAACCCAGGGATATTCTACCTTGAAGCCACACTCCCAGCCCTATTTTTGATTCTTTATTTTTTTATTTATTTATTTTTTTTTGCAGTACTGGGGATTGAACTCAGGGGCATTCTACCTTAGAGCTATACCCCCAGCCCTATTTTTTTAATTCTTTATTTTGAAACAGAGTCTCACTAAGTTGCGGAGTGCCTCACTAGGTAGCTGAGGTTGGCCGAGAACCAGGATCCTTTAGTCTCAGCCTCCCAAATGCTGGGATAACAAGCGTGCGCCACCACGCCCGGCTTGATTCTTTATTTTGAAACAGGGTCTCACTAAGTTGTGGAGGGCCTCACTAGGTAGCTGAGGTTGGCCGAGAACCAGGATCCTCTAGTCTCAGCCTCCCAAATGCTGGGATAACAAGCGTGCGCCACCACGCCCGGCTTGATTCTTTATTTTGAAACAGGGTCTCACTAAGTTGTGGAGGGCCTCACTAAGTAGCTGAGGCTGGCCATGAACCCAGATCCTCCTGTCTTGGCCTCCCAAGTACTGGGATTACAAGCATGCACCACCAAGCCCAACATTATCCCTGGATTTTGAGTTGCTTCTACCTTTTGGCTATTGTGAATAATGCAGTTAGGATTATTGATATGAAAGTATCTGTTTGAGTCTCTGCTTGTAGTTGTTTTTGGTATATTCCTAGAAATGGAGTTATTGGATCATCTTTAATTTGTTGAGGAACTGCCATACTGTTTTCCTCATTGGCTACACCACTGCACGCACGCACGCACACACACACGCAATGCTTAGGGGTTCCAGTTTTGTTATAGCAATACTAACACATGTTACGTCTGTTTTTATGATACCCATACTCCATACGGATATGAAATAGGAGCTTGTTGTGATCTTGATTCCCCGAGGACTTGGGATGTTGAGCATCTTTCCATATGCTTTTGACCACTCATGTTTCTTCTTCTTTCTTCTCACAGTGCAAAGGATTGAACCCAGGGCCTTATGTATGTGAAGCATACACTCTGTCACTGGGCTATACCTCTTGCCCTATTTGTGTTTCATCTTTGCCCGCTTTTGAATTGGGTTGTTGAATTGTAAGAGTTCTTTAAATATTCTGGATATTAACCCCTTTATCAGATAAATGACTTGTTTCTCTCGCTCTCTTTTTTTCTTTCTTTTTTAAGTACTGGGGATTGAACCCAGAGGCATTCTACCTCTGAGCTACACCCCCAGCCCTTTGTATTTTTTTTAAATTTTGAAACAGGGTCTTGCTAAGTTGCTGAGGTTGGCCTTGAACCTCCTGTTTCAGCTTCCCAAGTACTGAGATTACAAGCATGTACCACCATGCTCAGCTGATTTTTTTACTTTTTTTTTTTTTTTTTGTGGTACTGGGGATTGAACTCAGGGGCATTCTACCTCCAAGCTATACCCCCAGCCCTATTTTTTATTCTTTATTTGGAAACAGGGTCTCACTAAGTTGCGGAGTGCCTCACTAGGTAGCTGAGGCTGGCTGCGAACCCGGATCCTCCGGTCTCAGCCTCCCAAGTACTGGGATTACAAGCATGCCACCAGCCCTGCTCTCAAATGCTGATTTTTTTTTTTTTTTTAATTTTTTATACTGGGGATTGAACTCAGAGGCATTCTACCTCCGAGCTACACCCCCAGCCCTATTTTTTTTTTTTTATTCTTTATTTTGAAACCGAGTCTCACTAAGTTGCGGAGTGCCTCACTAGGTAGCTGAGGCTGGCCGCGAACCCGGATCCTCCGGTCTCAGCCTCCCAAATGCTGGGATTACAAGCGTGCGCCACCACGCCCGGCTTCAAATGCTGATTTTTAAACTTACTATTCCTTAAGCACTTTTAAGTGTTACTTGTAATAAGTATGTTAATAGTCACATTATATTCACTGACTATTTTTTTGTCATTGAATGGATGTCTTAGCCATTTTCCTGTAGGACAAGTCTGACCTTCCTAAAATCTGTTTTTCTCTCAGCCTGTTCCACTCCCACAAATTTCTGCGTGGGGCAGAATTTCTTTTTTTTTTTTTTTTTCGGTACTGGGGATTGAACTCAGGGGCATTCTACCCCCGAGCTATACCCCCAGCCCTAGTTTTTATTCTTTATTTTGAAACCGAGTCTCACTAAGTTGCAGAATGCCTCACTAGGTAGCTGAGGCTGGCCGCGAACCTGGATCCTCTGGTCTCAGCCTCCCGAATGCTGGGATTACAAGCGTGCGCCACCACGGCCGGCTAACTGGGGCAGAATTTCTAATTGCTGACATCAGTGAATATTCCTTGCTCAAAAGTCCTGATGTCCTTACTCTTGTCTGTTCTTTTACCTTTTTTTTTTTTTTTTTGGCCATACTGGGGAGTGAACCCAGGGGCATTCTACCTCTGAGCTATACTCCCAGCCCTATTTTTTATTTTGCATTTTGAAACAGGGTCTCACTAAGCTTCAGAGGACCTCACTAAGTAACTGAGGCTGGCAGCAAATCTGGGATAAGGGTGTGCCACCACACCTGGCTTAGCAATATTTTTGTAACAGCTCATGAGATAGAATTTTCTTTTCCCAAGTACTGGGATTATAAGCGTGCACCACCACGCCCGGCCGAGATAGAATTTTCTTTTTTTCTTTTTTTTTTTTGCGGTGCTGGGGATTGAACTAAGGGGCATTCTGCCTTTGAGCTATACCCCCAGTCCTATTTTTTATTCTTTATTTTGAAACTGAGTCTCACTAAGTTGCAGAGTGCCTCAGTAGGTAGCTGAGGCTGGCCGCGAACCTGGATCCTCCGGTCTCAGCCTCCCAAATGCTGGGATTACAAGCGTGCACCACCATGCCTGGCTGAGATAGAATTTTCAAACCACAAAAATTCACACATTTAAACTGTACAATCTAATGGTTTTTAGTATATTTACAGAATTCTATAAATATCACTATTATCTAATTCCATGACGTTTTTATTGCTCCTAAAAGAAAACCATACCATTACAGTCACATCCCATTGCTCCCTTTCTCCAGTTTGTTTGTTTCTTTCTCTCTCTCTCTCTCTTTTTTTGGTAGTACTGGGGATTGAACCCAGGGGCATTTTACCTATACCCCCAGCCCTTTTTTTTTGTTTTTTCTTTTTGCAGTACTGGGGATTGAACTCAAGCATTCTACCTCCGAGCTACATCCCAGCCCTATTTTTTATTCTTTATTTTGAAACAGGGTCTCACTAAGTTGTGGAATGCCTCACTAGGTAACTGAGGCTGGCCATGAACCCGGATCCTCCAGTCTCAGCCTCCCAAATGTTAGGTTTACAATCATGCACCACCATGCATGGCCCAGCCCTATTTTTTATTCCCCATTTTGAAACAGGGTCTCACTAAGTAGCTAAAGCTGGCCACAAACCAGTGATCCTCCTGTCTCAGCCTCCCAAGTACTGGGATTACAAGTGTGCGCCACCACGTGTGACTTTGTTCTAGACATTTCATATAAATAAAATATACAAACCAGGCATGGTGGTGCACACCTGTAACCAGCCATGGGAGGTTGAGGACAGAAGGATTGCAGGTTTGAGGACAGCCTTAGCAAGTAGTAAGACCCTCAGCAACTTAGAGAGATGCTGTTTCCAAATAAAAAATAAAACAGGCCGGGCGTGGTGGCGCACACTTGTAATCCCAGCATTCGGGAGGCTGAGACCAGAGGATCTGGGTTCGCAGCCAGCCTCAGCTACCTAGTGAGGCACTCCGCAACTTAGTGAGACTCGGTTTCAAAATAAAGAATAAAAAATAGGGCTGGGGGTGTAGCTCGGAGGTAGAATGCCATCGAGTTCAATCCCCAGTACCACAAAAAAAAAAAAAAACAGGACTGGGGGTATAGCTTGGAGGTAAAATGCCCCTGGGTTCAATCTCCAGCATCACAAAAAAAACCCTAACAATATTTTCTGTGTCTGGCTTTTTTTTTTTTTTCCTGAGGATTGAACCCCAGAGCTTGGCATATGCAGGACAGGGGTTCTACCACTGAACTACATCCCTAGCCTATTTTATTTTATTTAGATACTGGGACTGAAGCCAGGGGCACTTTACCACTGAACTACAATTTCAGCCCTTTTTTGATTTTGAGACAGCATCCAAGTTGCCCAGGTCAGCATCAAGTATGCAACCCTCTTGCCTCAGTCTTCTGAGTAGCTGCCTGGTTTCTTTTACATATCCTGATGTTTTCAGGTTTTACTCATGTTGTAGCACATATAATTTACCTTATTCTTTTTTTGTAGCCAAGTAATATTCTGTTGTATAGATAGAAATTTCTCCATGCTTAAACAGCACTCGTTATTGTCCATATATTTTATAATAGCCATTCTGGAGCATATGAAATTGTATCTCATAGTTTTTATTTTCATTTCCCTGAGGTTTGAAGTTGTTTTACAAAGCTGATTTTATTTTTTATATTTATTTATTTATTTATTTTTGTGGTACTGGGGATTGAACTCGGGCATTCTACCTCCGAGCTATACTCCCAGTCCTATTTTTTATTCTTTATTTTGAAACAGGGACTCACTAAGTTGTGGAGTACCTCACTAGGTAGCTGAGGCTGGCCGCGAACCCGGATCCTCTGGTCTCAGCCTCCCAAGTACTGGGATTACAAGCGTGCACCACCATGCCCGGCTTTACCCCTACTTTTTATAAGTCATGATGAACAGATAAAATGTTTAGTAGATCCTACTTGGTTATGTTTTTATTGTGAATAGGTATCTCTAGGCTTAAAGAGTTAGGAAAGGCAGGCGTAGTGTTGCATGCTTGTAATTCCAGTACTGTTTCAAAACAAAAAAACTAAAAAATAGGGCTGGGGGTATAACTCAGGTAGAATGCCCCTGGGTTCAACCCCCAGTACTGGAAAAAAGAGGAAAGGTAAAATTCACAGGAATGGAATCCAGTGGCTTATTAAAATTTTGTTATATTCTGTGTATTCTGAGAACATCAGATAATTTTGAGTTGAGGGGGAAAAATCTGTAATACAAGGAAAACTGATGCTTGATACAATAACGGAGGTGCAAATAGCACTCTGTTCATGCAGGGACACTGTCACTGCTTGTGGTTAAGCTTGAAGAAGCGTACAGTCTCATCCCTGTGTCCCTTCTTTCCTAGCGTGGTACCATGCGACGGCGCTATGAAGATGATGGCATTTCAGATGATGAAATCGAAGGGAAAAGAACTTTTGACTTGGAAGAGAAACTCCATACCAACAAATATAATGCCAATTTTGTTACTTTTATGGAGGGAAAAGGTCAGTATCATTGTGGTTCACACCCACAATCTCTTGATGTAAGAAATGAGACTGAGAACTGTGGGTTTACCATCCATGCGGCTGAAATATTGCCTGTTGATGCTATATATATCTATTTTCTTTTGTTACATAATGGCACTTGTATACATCCTTTTCTTCCCCATTTCCCCCATCCCCTACTCTGGTCCTGAGTCATTCTTTGTTATATTAGAAAGTAGTCTTTTAGAGCCAGGCATGATGGCACACACCTGTAATCCCTATACTTGGGAGGCTGAGATAGGAGGATCACAGGTTCGAGACCAGCCTCAGCTACTTAGGCCCTCTGGAACTTAGACCCTGTTTCAAAATAAAGAATTAGAGCCAGCTGGGCGTGGTGGCGCACGCTTGTAATCCCAGCATTCGGGGGGCTGAGACCGAAGGATCTGGGTTCGCGGACAGCCTCAGCTACCTAGTGAGGCACTCCACAACTTAGTGAGACCCGGTTTCAAAATAAAGAATAAAAAATAGGGCTGGGGGTATAACTCGGAGGTAGAATGCCCCTGAGTTCAATCCCCAGTACCGCAAAAAAAAAAAAAAAAAAAGAATTAGAGCCGGGCGTGGTGGCGCACACTTGTAATCCCAGCATTCAGGAGGCTAAGACTGGAGGATCCGGGTTCGCAGCCAGCCTCAGCTACCTAGTGAGGCTCTCCACAACTTAGTGAGACTCGGTTTCAAAATAAAGAATAAAAAATAGGGCTGGGGGTATAGCTCAGAGTTAGAATGCCCCTGAGTTCAATCCCCAGTACCGCAAAATAAATAAATAAATAATTAAAAAATAATAGGACTAGGGCATAGCTCTGAGGTAGAATGCCCCCAGGGTTCAATCCCCAGTATGGGGGTGAGGTGGGGGGGAGAGGGAGACTTTTAGCCAGGCAGGGTGGCACACACTTGTAATCCCAGTACTTGGGAAGTTGAGACAGGAGGATGGCAGATTCAAAGCCAGCCTCAGCAACTTAGTAAGGCCCTCTGCAATTTATTGAGACCCTGTTTCAAAAGGAAATAATAAAATAGGGCTGGGTTTGTAGCTCAGAGGTAGAATGCCCCTGGATTTAATCCAAAGCACCCACCCACACACACACACACACAAACCCCCAAAACAAAACACACACACACACACACACACACACACACACACGAGAATGTAGTCTTTTATTAGGGTAAGGTTATTGGTGGTTTTTTTTTTTTTTTTTTTTTGCAGTACTGGGGATTGAACTCAGGGGCATTCCACCTTCGAGCTATACCCCCAGCCCTGTTTTTTATTCTTTATTTTGAAACAGGGTCTCACTAAGTTGTGGAATGCCTCACTAGGTAGCTGAGGCTGGCCTCGAACCCGGATCCTCCGGCCTCAGCCTCCCAAATGCTGGGATTATAAGCGTGCGCTACCACGCCCGGCTGGTGATATTTTTTCATGAAGACTTTTTCTCCTTTCATTCCTGGGTTTCAGTTCAATTAAAATTAGTTCAGTAAGCTGGGCATGGCGGCCCACGCTTGTGATTCCAGTACTTGAGAGGGTGAGACAGGAGAATCTGGGTTCGCAGCCAGTCTCAGCTACCTAGTGAGACCCTCCTGCAACTTAGACCCTGTTTCAAAATAAAGAATAAAAAATAGGGCTGGGGGTGTAGCTCGGAGGTAGAAAGCCCCCAGGTTCCATCCCCAGTACTGCAAAAAAAAAAAAAAAAAAAAAGAATAAAAGAGCTGAAGGTGTAGCTCAGAGGTAGAGGCTTTTTAATGGCCCTGAGTTCCATCCCCAGTTCCGAGGAAAACAACAACAATAAAACTTATTTATTTTATTTATTTTTTTTTTTTGCAGTACTGGGAGTTGAACTCAGGGGCATTCTACCTCCGAGCTATACCCCCAGCCCTATTTTTTATTCTTTATTTTGAAACCGAGTCTCACTAAGTTGCGGAGTGTCTCACTAGGTAGCTGAGGCTGGCCGCGAACCCGGATCCTCCGGTCTCAGCCTCCCGAATGCTGGGATTACAAGCGTGC
>PVLC010024530.1:0-24090 GCA_004027655.1 Graphiurus murinus | reverse complement strand
TGAGGTTCTTGATAGTTTCCTTTGCTGCACAGAAGCTCTTCAGTTTAATGCAATCCCATGTATTGATCTTCCTTTGAGTTGCTTGTGCTTTTGGGGTCTTGTTGAGAAAGTTTTTACCTGTGCCTATGTGTTGAAGTGTTGGGCCTATGCCCTCTTCAAGTAGCTGCAAGGTCTCTGGCCTGACTTCCAGGTCTTTGATTCACCTTGAGTTGACTCTTGTGCAGGGTGAGAAAGTGGGGTTTATTTCCATTTTCCTGCATATGGTTAACCAGTTTTGCCAACACCATTTGTTAAAGAGGCTATCTTTTTTCCAGTGTATGTTTTTGGCTCCTTTGTCAAAAATCAGTTGACTGTAAGCATATGGATCTGTTTCTGAATCTTCTATTCTGCTCCATTGGTCTGTGTGTCTGTTTTTGTGCTAATACTATGCTGTTTTTATTACTGTGGCTTTGTAGTAGAGTTTGAAGTCAGCTATTTTGATATCTCCTGCATAGTTCTTGTTGCTAAGAACTACTTGGCTATTCTGGGCTTTTTGTTGTTCCAAGTGAATTTAAGGACTGATTTTTCTATGTCTGTGAGGAGTGACGTTGGTAATTTAATGGATATTGCATTGAATCTGTAGATCACTTTTGGGAGGATGGCCATTTTGATGATATTTATTCTGCCTGTCCAAGAGCATGGTAGATTTTTCTATCTTCTAAGGTCTTCATCGATTTCTTTTTTCAACTTTTTGTAGTCTTTTACCACTTTAGTTAGGTTTATCCCTAAATATTTATTTTTGGGGATGCTATTGTGAGTGGAATTGTTTTCTAGATTTCTTTTTCAGTGGTTTTATGGTTGGCATACAGGAAAGCTTCTGATTTTTGAAGATTGATTTTGTATCCAGACACTTTGCTGAATTTGTTGATCAGTTCTATAAGTTTTTTGGTTGAGTTTGTTGGGCCTTCTAAGTATAGTATCATGTCATCTGCAAAAAGGGATAGTTTTAGTTCTTCTTTCCCTATTTTTACCCCTTTGATTTCCTTCTCTTGCCTTATTGCTCTGGCTATAGTCTCAAGTACTATGTTGAACAGAAGAGGTGATAATGGACATCCTTGTCTTGTTCCTGTTTTAGTGGGAATTCTTGCAGTTTTTCTCCATTTAATATGATGTTGGCTGTGGGCCTATTGTATATGGCTTCTATGATTTTGAGGTATGTTCCTTTTATTTCGATTCTCTGCAGTGCTTTTAGCATGAATGAGTGTTGGATCTTTTTCAGCATCAATTGAGATAATTATGTGATTTTTGTCTTTGATTCGGTTTATGTGGTGAATTACATGGATTGTTTTTCTTATGTTGAACCAGCCTTGCATCCCTGGGATGAACCCGACTTGGTCATGGTATATGATTTTCTTGATGTGGTTTTGAATGTGTGTTGCTAGTATTTTGTTTAGTAGTTTTGCATCTAAGTTCATCAATGATATAGGCCTATAGTTTTCTTTTCTTGAGCTGTCTTTATTTTGCTTTGGTATTAATGTGATGTTGGCTTCATAGAAAGTGTTTGGGAGGGCCCTGTTTCTTTCCATTTCCCAGAATAGTTTTGAGGAGTATTGGGATTAGCTCTTTTATAAATGCTTTATAAAATTCACGTGGAAAACCATCTGGCCCTGGGCTTTTGTTTGATGTTTATTGTTGTTTCTATTTCTTTGATTGTTATTGGTTGATTTAAGTTTTCTATATCTTCTTGACTCAGTTTAGGAAGGTTATATGTATCTAGAAAATTGTCAATTTCTTCTAGATTTTCCATTTTGTTGGAGTATAGTTTTTCAAAATAGTTTCTGATGATCCTCTGTATTTCCACATTGTCGGTGGTAATATCACCTTTTTCATCTCTTATTTTGGTAATTTGGGTTGATTCTCTTTCTTTTCATTAGGTTGGCTAGTGGTTTCTCTATCTTGTTTATTTTTTCAAGAAACCAGCCTTTGATTTTGTTGATTATCTGTATTTTTTTAATTCTCTATTTCATTAATTTCTGCTGATTTTCATAATTTCCTGTCTTCTACTGGCTTTGGGGTTAGACTGTTCTTGTTTTTCATGGGATTTGAGCTGTGTCATTAGGTTATTTATTTGGTGAGTTTCTGTTCTTCTTATATGGGCACTCAGTGCTATAAATTTTCCTCTTAGTATTGCCTTTAAGGTGTCCCAGAGGTTTTTATATGTTGTGTCTCTGTTTTCATTGGTTTCTAGGAATTTTTAAATTTTTCCCCTTACTTCTTCTATGACCCATTCCTCGTTCAGCAGTGTGGTGTTCAGTCTCCATGTGTTTATATGGTTACTCTGGGTCTTCTTAGAGTTGATTTCTAGTTTCACTCCATTGTGGTCTGAAAAGATGCAGGGAATTATGTTACATTTTTTGAATTTGCCAGTACTCGCTTTGTGGCCTAGAATGTGGTCTATTTTGGAGAAGGTTCCATGGGCTGCTGAGAAAAATGTGAATTCAGCTTTAGTTGGGTGAAATATTCTGTATGTATCTAACAGGTCCATTTGGTTTATGGTATTATTTAGGTCCGAGGTCCGAAGCATCTTTTCTGACCTTTTTTTTTTTAGAAGATCGGTCTAGTGATGTGAGAGGAGTATTGAAAGTATTGAAGTCTCCTAGTATTAGTGTATTGGGATCTATGTGTGACTTTATATCATGCAGAGTTTGTTTTATGAAAGTGGATGCACCTATGTTTGGGGCATAGATGTTGATAATTGTTATTTCCTCTTGCTGGATTGTTCCTTTTACTAGTAAAAAATGACCTGCTTTGTCTCTCTTGATACGCTTAGGCTTGAAATCTAATTTATCTGATATTATAGTTGCTACTCCTGCTTGTCTTCGAATTCCATTGGCCCATGCCAATGGAACTTACTCCAGCCCTTCACCTTTAGTTTGTGGGAATCTTTGATTGTAAGGTGTGTTTCTTGCAGGCAGCATATAGATGGATTCTGGGTTTTAATCCATTTTTCCACCTTGTGCCTTTTTATTGGGAAGATGAGACCATTTATATTCAGTGTGATTATTGAGATGATTTTTAATTCCTAACATTTTGAGTTTTGACTTCTGTTTGTGGTAATGTTTGTTCTTTGCTTTCTATGTTTGGAAAATTCTCTGATATTACTTCTTTGAAAAGGTTGTTTATTCCATTAGTTTCAACTTCTAATACCTCTTCTATGTCTATTATTCTTAAGTTAGCTCTTTTAAAGTTGGCCCAGATCTTATCGATGTCCAATTCATACTGTCGAATTTTTTTTCTAGATTATGTAAAATGGATTCATTTTTGGAATGGTCATCTTCTAGGAGTGATATTCTATTTTCCATGTGGTCTAATCTACTGTTTATAGTTTGTATTGATGCCTTCACTTCTATTATTGCATCTTTCACATCCTTCACTTCCCTCAAGGCTTCTCTATGATTCATGCTCAGGGTGTCAGCTTCTTTGTTTATTTGTTCCTTTATTTCTTTCCAGCTCTCTCTGCATTCTTTCTGGAAGTTTTGTATCATTTCTATTATTAAAGATCTGAATTGTTCTTCTGGTAATCTCTGCCATTCAGTGTTGTTGAGTTCTGTTATTGTGGGGTTGTGTTGACTCATTGTTTCTTTGCTTTTTTCCTTCCCATGATTTTCCTGTTGTTAAATTTATCTTTGCTGCTCTTGCATGCTTTCTCTGAATTTATAGGTTTCTTATTTTTATTTTCTCTCTTTGAATGGTGTCTTGTATTAAGTTGTAATTACTCTGGAACGACTTCTGCCCACTCTATTGGTGCCTTTGGTGGGTTTCAGGTGTTGACTTCTAGGGTCTAGCAAAAGGTAACAAAGCAACCAATCTTCTGAACAAACATAGATAAATCGAAGCAATGCAAAGTGAAAACAGAGTAAAAAGAAAACAAAGCACCCAGAAAACAAAAAACAACAATGAGAAACAAAATAAAAAACCCTGCAAGTTTGTAAGATCAGACCTGATTTGGCCTCTGCAGATCTTTTGGGTAGATCTCTGCTGCTATGGGCAGCTGGCAAAATGGTGGCTGCCACTGCCACACATGTGCCGCCTCCTTTTTTCTCCCTGGTCTGTTTTCTGGGTTCTGAGCAGCTATTTTTGTTGCTTTGTTCACTTTTCTTTACTCTCATCAAGAAGCTGCTTTTGCAACAGTTTTGATTCAAGCTCTGCAGTGCAGCTGATCGCTGCTTCGGCTCTGGAGGGAGAGGTGAGCTGACGTGGCCCCGTGGGGGCTTAAACTGGTCATACCACGCATTCCTGTCACTGTCGAAGGTGCCGTGATATGCCGCCTTGTTAGGATGTGGAGTTCAGGAGTCGCTTACTCCACCTCTGATCGCTGGGAATGCAGAAGGTCGCTATATATTTCTTTGTTAGTAGACCCTATGCCGGGGGGCTGGCTCAATGGCGGCTGCCACACTGCTGCACGGTACCGCTGCTGCGCAGACGGGCTTCTTTGCTCTCCCTGGTTGGCTTTCTGGATTGATTCTGTGCAGCTGTACTTCAGTTTTCGTAGCGTTGTTCACTTTTTTGTTCCTTTTTTTCTTCTGTCAAGAAGCTGCTTTTATGGCAGATTTGAATTGAGCTCACAGCGCATGATGAGAGGCGTCTCACTCTGATGCCATCTTCCCGGAAGTAATCTTTAACTAGTTTTTACATCAATTACAACAGGCCCAAATGTCAGATGAGAGAGTTTGACTGTATCAATTAATAGTCAAGAAAGCAGTTTTTTTCTTATTAAAAATTTTCATTCCACTTTCTACTATTGGCAAGATCTGGAACATATTTATTATAATAGCGCTAAGTAATGCATACAAAATGGAATGTATGCATCATATTTATGAAGTACCTCTTCCCATTGTGACATTCTTTCCCTTTCCACATGGCAATATTAGATGGGATTTCTTTGAGATTGTTTGTTTGTGTGTGTATGTGTGTGCGTGTGTGTGTACACATACCTGCAATAATCTCCAGTTGAAATGATAAAGGAAAATGTGATGAGGGAGAAGAAAACACATTTTTTTATTTTCAAGATCATTTCCCCTCTTTACTGTTTGAGAGCTATGAATTATTCCAGGCATTGGACACAGTGGCAGCTGCCATGAGTCTGGCAGCTCATGCCATGCCCCCAAAGACCTTCCTTTCCTAGAAGGATCCAGATCAACTTTTGTCTTGTGGGTCTAGAATGCTATCAGGTCAGTTTCTCCAAAATGTTTTCCTTATCCTATAGTCTCTTCTTCATTCCTGTTTTTATTAAGTATAGGAATGTTTAGAATCCAGGACTGTGTTGATGAATTGGAGGTGACATGCCTTTGGAATCCTTGAGTATTAACTTTGGACCCTGTGCTGCTGGGATGAGAGTGGAGCTGGGCCTTCATAGTTAGCAACCAGCAAACCTGGAGGGATATGAAGGCCGCAGGGGCTTTGCGTTGATGGTCACAGCCAGCAGCTGAGACAGGTCTTTTTGATAGTGCCACAGTTCTGACACGTTTGGCAGGAGGCTAGAATGAGGTTTTGGTACAGAGAAAAGCCGCAGGCTTTTGTACCTTCATCCTCCTTTGCACTGTATTTTTTCTTTCTTTGTACCTTTTTAGTATAAGTGCTTGATGGTAACACATTGTAGCAAAGAATGCATGACTTGCCTTCTTCATACAACTTTGATCCTGCATGGAAATGAAAGTATTGATGGTCCTATCATGGGCAGTGAACTTAGAGAAGAATAAAATAAAATCTCTGATAGGCATGCGAAGTTTGCATTTTATGAGGTTAGTAGAGAAAATAAATTTTTTGATCCCTGCCAATGATCCTCTTTTGACACTAGGAAAATGTTCCGAGGGCCAGCTGGCTCTGATGGCTAGGTCTCATCATGAAGAAAAAAGGAGCCGAAGAATTGTAGGTGACGGAATGGAGTCTAAGATGTACAATAATAAAAACTGAAAAAAAAGGTTGAAGTCATTAGGATCCTAAAGTTAATGTGCAAGTGTTTTCTAGTAGAGGCTGCTTAGAAGGCAGTTTTGCATTTTTGTTTGGCTTAAAACCTCTTGCACTTCACTTTTCTGAAGCCAATCCTGTCTCCCCATAAAGAAAACAAATCCTGTCAATTGAGTCTCTGGGACCCAGAAATCCTATGCTTATGGGAGGGAAACAAAGGGTAAGATTTTGGCTGAAGACTCCAAAGTGTCATTTATGCTTGTATCTGTGAAAGAACATCTTGGCACAAGGTCTTCAGAGGCGTTTCCCCAAAGCCTAGGTGCCAATGTGCTCTGCCCATGAAGATAGAGATGGGGTGGGAGGGAGCTGGCAAGGTGACTGAAGTGGTTAATTTCTGTGTGAGGTTAGTCTCATTTCTCTAAAGGTCAAGTCACAGGGATAAAGGCAACTTTTAAAGGAAAGAATAGAATGTGAGAGAAGGCCACTTCATTCACTGATGCAGAAAAGCTGTCAATTTCCACCAACAGAAACATGGACTAAACCAAGGCATTGAGAGGTAATTTGCAAAGCATTTTCTTCTCCCTGGGCTAGGCCACTCAGCTCTGTGCTTTACATTTTAGTACTGCTATAGCAGAAGTGAACTGCAAATAGTGGTGCATTTCCTTAAGAAGAGCCTTTTAGTAGAGTGACTGTGGGGGTTTCATGTTTCATTTTTGGGCTGGTGATTTAGGGGAGGTGGCTCGCTGGGGCACTGTGCTGAGCAGCATCCCAGTCCCCTGTGCAGTCTTAACAGGAAAGGATCCTGTGATAGCACCGACATTCACGGCTGGTAGAAGGGATGTGTGGGGCGCAGCAGATCTTGTGCTTGGGTGAGGTACAGATTCTGTCCAGTATCTGAGCCCCTTGTAGCAACTGTAGTGTACAAGGCCCTGGGCTTCTGGAGTCAAAGAGGGTGGAGTGGAGCTGTAATGCATGACCCTCAGCCCCTTCTCCCCTTTGCCTTTGTTCTGTCCCTTTCTGCTTGACCTTTCTTGAGCCTGTGGATCTGAGCATGGTTCCTCCATCCTCTCCCTCCTCCCTGTACTTTTTTTTTTTTTTTGTATTGGGGATTGAATCTCTGGGCACCCTACCTCTGAGCTATACTCCCCATTCTGTCTTATTGTTTATTTTGAAAGTGTCTCATTAAGTTGCTGAGAGCCTTGCTAAACTGCTGGGGCTGTCCTCAAACCTGTGGCCCTCCTGTTTCAGCCTCCCAAGTATTGGGATTACAGGCATGCACCACCATGCTTGGCCCTCCTTCTACTTTCTGACCAAGCTGGATACTGCTTCCCTCATCTCTGAGCATCTGTGGCTAGGCCAGTAGTTTGGGCTGGTTTCTTGTAGCCCCCAAGGAGCCCTCCTGACCCTTCAGTTTCCTTTCCCACCACGGCCCTTGGGTGGGCTGCAGGGGGACACTGGGCTTTGGAGCATTAGCTGGGTTCCGATGTCCTTACTTCCTCTTGGCTCTGTCAGTTGGGAATTTCCCTTAGAACTAGAGGTTTCCTTTGTAAAACAGCAAATTGCCTTTTTTGAGAACCTTTGGGTCTGATAGGCCTGGGTGATATTTTTGTGTTAGCTAATGAAGGTGAGGCACCACTGAGTGCAGCGCTTACTGAGACAGGAGGCCTGCATGGTGACATGCGTGAGCTTGGGCCCCCCACTCGCTGATGCTAGGTGGCTCATGCAGATGCTGCTGGGTTGGGAAACATGCCTTATCCTTGGATATCATGGTGACCAAGTCCCAGGGTTTAGCCATGTGCAGGCCTGGTAGGGTCAGGTACAGTGGGTCTCACTAGCTACTTTCTGTTCCTTGACATCAGGATCCACTGATTCTCCAGAGACTAGGACCCACCTAATTATCAAAAGGTATTTTCATGTTTTGAAAGTATAAATATTTTGTTTCTTTGGATATATACTCAGAAGAGGAATTGCTGGATCACACGGTCATATTTTTTGAGGGACTTCCATGTGGTTTTATGTAATGGCTATACCAATTTCCCACTAACAGTGTTACAAGGGTTCTTCTTTACACTTTTGCCAATATTTGTTATCTTTTGGCTCTTTGTAAGTATCCATTATAACAGATGTGAGCTAACATCTCATTGTGGTTTCCATTTATAGTCCTCGAATAGAGGTACTGATAATTGTTCATATACCTGTTGGTCATTTTATATTTTATTATGCTTGCCAGAAATATTCCTGCTGTATCTTATTTTGACTTGTAATGCATAGTTCACTGACAATACAAGCAATTTTCAAGTTATTTTATGCTTTTATTTAGTGCATTGTAGTTATACAGCACAGTGAGATCCAGTGTGCTACATCTGTGTATTGTATTCACACATTACTTAATGTGTTTCCCTCCAGAGCCCGTCCTGCTCCCTCCCTCCCTATACATGGTAGAGAGATAGGTAGTAGTGACGTAATCACATATGAATGTAACATTATTTGATCCATTTCCTTCCCCAAGACTCACATTTTCTCCCTCCTCTTCTCCTTCTCCACCCCCTTCCACTCTTATACTGGTCTCTCTCCTTTTATCTGAAGTCCTTTTCATTTCCTATTTTCTCTCGAACTTCCACATATGAAAGAAAACATATGACCTTTGACTTTGAGACTGACTGGCCTTACTTAGAGTAATGTCCTCTTCCTGCAGAAACCCCAAGTAGCCTCAACATGAGAGTTTAGGTCTGAAATCCGGAGTTGCACAAGAATTTTGTGCATTATGTATGAATCACATTGAACCTCACTAGGGTATATATTTGCAATGTACTAATAAAAATATATATGTCTATGTGTGCATATATAAAGAAATCCCTAGTCTCCCCTGAAGCTTGGTGCTTTTTTTTCCTTTCAAACCTTTTTATACCCCATCAAGTCTGTGACCCAGTTTTGACTGTCATTCTGTTTTCTACATAAATACAAGCTCTGTGAATTAATCAGATAAGTACCTCTCAGCATCTGCTTCCTATTAATCTGTCCCAAGTCCCAGGTGGCAGACCCCACAGAACGTCTGTGACTAGAAGGCCCTTGGGTCTGGGCTGGGAAAGAGATTTCTTAGGTGGGTGAGCTTGTCAGCCTCTCTTCCCCCTGGGTGGCCACCTTCCTAAAGTGCCTTATCAGATGGTGATCGACAGATGTGCCTGCCTTCCCTATGAATCACCCCCACTTCGCAACAAAAAAGAAATGATATTGGGGTGGAGGATGTAAAAGCCTACTACTTAGGCTTGTTAGCCTAGGTGAGCCTAGTTTTGAAATGCCTGTGAGTGTTCAGTTCTGTCCCATGTCTTTCCACAAATACTAAGATATTATACACAGGCTAGGAATGTGTTCTCATCACAAACAGCATCTAGAGAATGAATTGAAAGCTCATCTCCAGCAGCTACAGACAGGCAGGTAGACATAAATTCAGGGAATGAATAAAGAAAAGGAGACACACCTGGGAGAGAGGTAGCAGGAGAATCTTGCAGATATGGCCAGGCTAGCTATGGGAGTTGAGAGGTACCAGGAAAAGAAATATGGACATGGGCACATGTGGACTGAGGTCCTCTTATGGCAGTTTTATTTCATATTTGTGCTCTACCCCATTTTACTTAAATTACTTACTGCCTCCTTAGGACTTTGTTACCTTTCACCTCTAAATATCAAGATGTTGGATGATGGAATTTGAGCATTGTCTTAGAACCATTATCAGTGTGTTTGCTTTGCACCATCTTTTTTTTTTTTTTTTTGCGGTACTAGGGATTGAACTCAGGGGTGTTCTACCTCCGAGCTATACCCCCAGCCCTATTTTTTATTCTTTCTTTTTTTTGAAACCGAGTCTCACTAAGTTGCAGAGTGCCTCACTAGGTAGCTGAGGCTGGCCTCAAACCTGGATCCTCCGGTCTCAGCCTCCTGAATGCTGGGATTACAAGTGTGCGCCACCACGCCCAGCTGCACCATCTTAATAATTATTTATATCATGTCTACTTAAAAAGGAGCATGGAATTCTGGCAAGAAGAAAAAGTGGAGGATGTAGTCATATTGGTAGGGATACCTGTAACAGATGTTATAAGATACATGCTGGCAGTTAGACTGCAAAGTCATTCTCCAGTAGAACCTTGAGTTATGACCCCTGGTAGGGAAGGCATCATTCTTTTCAATGACTTTTACTTGACTCTGCCAATGCTTTCCCCTTGCATGTCTGGTACCTGTGTGGTACAGAGCAAGTTGTGGTTACCAGATCTCCGTACTGGGCAATTGTCTGCCTGTTATTGCACCGAGGACAAGGGGAGCTAGTGCCTTGTTGCTGGTGGTGAGAGAAGCCCTCAAGGAGACAATGTGTGTACAGGTTGAAGCACATGCGGAGCCCTGGGCAAATGGTGGCAGATGTCATTGTTATTGTCATCATTGCAAAGAGGTTTTGTTGTTTTACAGATTGTTAGAGCATACTTGAATGTGGTTAGCAAGTAGTTCTTGTAGGAAAGAACGGGAAGGTTCTGAGCTATCAGAGGTGAAACTGACTTGTAAGAAATGCCTGTCTTGCTTCCAATTCTTGAAGGATCCCATTTTCCTTATCCAGAACTGGATCCCAGAACTGCATGAAATATTAAACTGGGGCAAGGGATTATGGAACTCTTAAATATGAAACCCAAATAATGCTCAGTTAATATGTTTGAAATGAGTCTTCACGGCTGTCTTTTTCTGAGAGTCAGATTCAAACTGTAGGTCAATGTCCACTAAAATTTGTGTTCTCACAAAATTGAGTTAACCAACTTAAGGCCAGAGGGCTATTATGAAACTAGGGTTCCTGCTTAGTTCCTGGGACAGGGTTCAATGTTGTAGTTCTCTTTTGTTTTTGTTAATTTTTAGAATGCTCCATTTAAAATTTCTTAGTGCATTGCAATTATGCATCATAGTGAGGTTTGGTGTGTTAAACACACATGTACATGGCTCTTTGTGTATTTCCCTCTACATCCCACCCTATTTACGAGCTAATGAGATTTTTGTTCACATGTTGCTGCAGTATTATTTGAACTGTTTTTCAGGCCTCCCTCTTCCCCTCCTTAACTCTCATACCTTCAACTACTCTACTAGTCTATCTTTGTATTTCAAGTCTCTTTTGTTTTCTGTTTCCTCTCTAGCTTCCACAAATGAGAGAAAACACCCCTCATTGACTTTCTGAGACCAACTAATCTCAATTAGCATAATATTCTCTATTTCCATCAATTTTTCTGCAAATGACATAATTTTGTTCTTTTTATGGCTGAGTAGAATTCCATTGTGTATCTATACCATGTTTTGTTTATTCACAGAATGCTCTAGTTTTGCTGGAGTCAGCACATTTTCTTAACCCATCTTTACTGAAACAAACAGGTTTTATAAATTACTTTGTAAATAAATAAATACGTGTATTGCTGGGATGTGTTCTCAAGGATGCAAAGGAAGGATTGAAATGGTAGGAAGAGAGGATGAGCATGAGCTCCTGATCATATGCACAGGTGTTGGATAAGACAGTCAAATGCTCAGAAAGGAATGAGAACATTTTAACACTAAGTGCCAGCTATGTTCTATAATCGGGATAAGGTTGAAAAATTATGCTCCAAGTACTATAAAAGTAGTCCCAAACATTCCACATGAATTGACATTTGGATAAGCCACGCAAATAGCATGTAAAAATGTAATCTGTTTTTCCTACAGTTAAATACACTAGTGATGGTAAAGTTTTACTGTACATTTCATGGTAAGTTTATCTGCCAATTCAGAATATGGAGGGATTTTTTTATTTTTTATTTTTATTTTTTACTTGCTTGACCCAGGCTACCTAAAAGCTGCTCCAGGAGCTCATGTATGGTCCCTCCTCTGCCTTCTCACTTTATAAATGGAAAGCTCTGGAAGGCTCTGGGCACCCTGGACATGGGGCTTGGGTGCTGAGATTGACAAGGGGGCCATGGCGGTCTGACCAGGCATTTCACCAGGCGTTGGCTCAGGCCACTGGGAAGCAATAGCAAGGGCCATGGAGCACTTTGCACTTCATCAGAAAGTCATAAAAACAATTACAGCCCATTAGGGACTTGGAGAAGACACTCCACATGGCTATCCTTGGTGAGGAATCCCCAGGTTGTGTGAGTTGCTCACGTGTGCTGTGGGTTTTCTTTGGGAGATGGTGGTATCTGGAAGGGGGGGATCAGGGTAGGCGTGTTGGATGAGATGCTGCAGACTGCCTGGAGCTCACGCCAGGCTTGCGTTACACACTGGGGACATGTGCAAGCTCCAGGAAGATGATGCTCACTGCATGTTTGGCTTTGGGGTTGTAGGTGCAGCCCTTCTTCTCCTTGGCCATTCTCCTAACTGTTGGTTCAGTACCTCCTGGGGCCTGGCCTTTGTCAAGACTTGTAGGGGCTCCAGGCTGTGGTGTTTGGCACAGGGATCATTGGAGAACATGGGGTTCTGAGCATAGCACACCATTAGTGGGTGAGGCAAGAGACCACAGATCTGGGCCTTGGGGGAAGGATTTCTGATGTCACCTCCAAACAAGGTGTGCCTGGAGTCTAAGATAAGTACTTAAAATATACTAGTTTTTAAAATTGTCTTTTGGTATGCCTTAATTTCTTTCTTAATACATATGGTATAGGATCCCCAAACAACAAAGACAAGTGTCCTGGACAGTGTTCTGGCAGAGGTATGCTCAAGTCTTGAGGTCCTGACTGTAGTGGAGGGTGTTGGCTTCCCTGAGTCCCTGTTGGAGGGGATAGGGTGGTTGAGGGAGGAACAACAAGATTCTGATTCTGGAACAAGTATCATTCTGTAGCTGGACTTAGGGTGTGGTATTTCCACTGCAAATGGGGACCCTCTGGCTTCTCTTAT
The DNA here is from genome assembly GCA_004027655.1 of Graphiurus murinus. Classification (NCBI taxonomy): domain Eukaryota; kingdom Metazoa; phylum Chordata; class Mammalia; order Rodentia; family Gliridae; genus Graphiurus; species Graphiurus murinus. The sequence goes on along the minus strand of PVLC010024530.1, from coordinate 11,259 downwards.
GAGCTGCTCAAAGAACTAATGAGCTGAGAGGGTGTCTCAGGTCAAGATTCTGACCTCTAGTAGCCCTGCAGGGTTTTCATTAATGTGAACTTGGTTGTGTTGTTGTCAAGATGGTATAGTCCTGATAACATCACTGTCATTTGTTACTGTAATGTGAGAAATTTCTAGCTTCCCACCTGATCAGCATTTACTGTCTACTGAGTATAACTACTACGTGAAGTGATGTAAAGGAAACAAATAAGCAGATGAGGACAGATAGGTGTCATGGTCCTAAGTAGCAACTGTGGGCTTGAAGTTTCCAGCTCTCCCCCGAGTTCCGGATCTGCCCTTGATGTGTGTGCTGCGTCTGCTTGTTCATGCCCACCTCCCTGCCTGCCCCTTGTTGGCAGGGCCTGGGCCAAGTGCACCTCCGCTGACCATTTGCCTCTTGGTTCTCCCATGGTGCAGTGTGATGTGCCCGCCCCTGCCTCCCAGGGAGGCTTATAGGCAGGGATGGAGGCTGCTTCTCTTTGGGGGAGTGCACAAGAAGGCATCTGTGCTTTCTAGGAACCAACTTTGGAACTTCCCTGAGCCTCAATTTCCCTAGCTGAACTTTAGGGACATAGTTTTATTTAAAAAATGGAGCACTCCTTATCTAAATTTGAAAGTGTTTTTTTTTTCTCTTTAAAAGTATAATTACATTGGGCTTTTCCTTTATTCTTTTGCTTTTTTGTCTTTTTTTCCAAGGACATTTGTTCATAAGATACTAATTATACCCTACCTTTCTATCCTTCCAATTCTGTAGCAGGGTGTGTCCTTCTGACTTTGACTAGATACTGAGAATGAAGTAGACATAAGGCTCAAGCTAAGCAGAGAAAACAAAACGTAACACCTGGAGATGCCATTCCTCCCAGGTCTGTTAGATATATAGAGAAAAAGGATAGTGTGTGTTTTTGGAACTAGCTCAGCCCCATAACTCCTAGTGCATTCCCTTTTCCCTCCCTATCCCGTAGGTCACCACCCAGACTCGAGAACTGAAGTATCCACCACCTCCTCCCCACTCTTGTGCTTTTAGCCCATGGTTTCTACCATTGGTCCTGTGTTATTTTCTGGAGAATGCACAAGATTCTTCTGCATATGGTCTCAGAATGATTTTTAGTTTTAGTGGTAATAATTATCAGTAGTCCTATAATTCTTCTCCACCCACACAGCTGTGCCTGGTTTTGAGGTAATGAAAGACCAGTGTTACCTGTGAACCCCAGGAGCCCCACAGAGAGTGTTCCCAGACTGCCCTAGCCCTGCTCCTGTGGACCTGGGGCCACCCGGTAAGCAGTCTAGACAGGTGAGCTGTGTGTGCGTATGTGAAGACATGACCAGTAGCTGCTCCTGCTCTTCTTTTATCTGCAGTGATTCTGGCTTGGAGGAGCATGGCTATGCCAAGCTGAGCAAAAACTGGAGGTACCCTGAGCTTTGTTCTTTTTTGTTTGTTGTGGCATTAGGGATTAAACCCAGGGCATTCTACCTCTGAGCTATACCCTCAATCCTGTTTTTTAGTTTTATTTTGAAACAAGGTTTCGCTAGGCTGATGAGTTTCATTACTTGTTGAGGCTGTCTTTGAACCTGTGATCCTTCTGTTTCAGCCTTCCAAGTACTGGGATTACAAGCATGCATTATTATACCCAGCCAAGTTTTGTTCTTTTAAGGGCAGAGTATTTGAGGTCAAAGATAGGGAGTGAGCTTAAAATAAAATGTGACTTGGGAGCCGGGCATGGTGGCGCATGCTTGTAATCCCAGCATTTGGGAGGCTGAGACTGGAGGATCTGGGTTCGCGGCCAGCCTCAGCTACCTAGTGAGGCATTCCACAACTTAGTGAGACCCGGTTTCAAAATAAAGAATAAAAAGTAGGGCTGGGGGTATAGCTCGAAGATAGAATGCCCCTGAGTTCAATCCCCAGTACCACAAAAAAAAAAAAAAATGTGACTTGGGTAGGGGTGTGCAGCCAGACACCCTCTTGGAGCTCACTCTTCTGGTGGAGTCTGAGCCTGTGCCGGGGTCCCACCTGGCTTTTGGGCTGGCCATTGTGCTTGAGACATCCAGATGTGAACAGGAGATGGCTTTGAGGTGAGCATATTGCAGCAAATGTGCTTTAAGAAAGCTCCTGCAGGGGCTGGGATGTAGCTCCTCCTGTTTACCTTCTGGACAGGAGATGACTGACTCCTCAGTTTTTTTTTTGGCTGTGCTCAGATGTCCCTACACACTGCAGGGAAACAGCCTGTGGCCTTCCATGCCCTCTATAGATGAGACGGGGCACGCGAAGTGCTTGTCACAGCTCCTGGGTGTGGTGGGCTATGTTGCATCAGCTTTTCGTCTCTGACCACAATACCTGACATAAACAACCTAGAGGAGGAAAGATTTACTTTGGCTTCTGGTTTCAGAGGCTTCAGTCCATTGTTGGCTGGCTCTATGGCTTTGGGCCTGAGGCGAAGCAGAGTGTCGTGGTGGAGGGTGTGGTGGGAGGAAGTTTCTGGGCTCATGGCAGCTGGGAAGCAAAGGAGGAGGAAGGGGCTGGGGACAAGATAGAGTCCACAAGGCCAGGCCCCCAGGGACCTGCTTCCTCCAGCCATATCCCACCTGCCTACGGTGTCCACCACCTCCCAGTAGTCGATTCAGCTGTGAGTGGGTTAATCCACTGAGGTCAGAGCCCTCAGGAGCCAGTCACTCTCCAACAGCCCCACTTCTGGACGTTGCCGCTCTGGGGACCAAGCCTTCAGCACATGAGCCTTTGGGGGCCATTCCGGGTACAAACCATAACATGGATTCATTGCTTGTGAGCTCTGGTTGTCCTGCCTGGTGGCTCTGGTCCCCGGTGCAGGAGGGTGGACTTGGAGCTGGTCTGCCTGGCTCACATTCTGGCTCCACCACTTGTAGACTGTGTGACCTTGAACAAGTTATTTCTCTCTGCCTCTACTTTATCACCAGTAATGTGAAACACCTGTAGGGTTACTGCAGGGTTAAGTGAATGAATCTACGTCAGGTACTTAGAACAGTGTCTGGCACACAGTTTACACTATGTATAGGGTAGCTATTATTGGCTTCCATAGAACAACGCACAGCACATGGTGGGTCTTAATATATCTGTCTGAATAATAAGGGAGTTGAGTTTGGGATTATAGTCAGAGCCAAGCTGAAATATCAGACCATGGAGTCATCCTTCCCTTCCTCCCCAAACCTTCTCAAGTTTCACTGCAGTGTTGAGAAGATATAGTGGCCAAGCTGAACAAGGTCTGCTTGGAAAAGCCCTTTCTGAGTAGGGAACAAAGGAAAGGCCAGCCCCTGCCCTACCCCAGCCCCGATCCTCAAGCTGCTGTCTTTTCACCCATCTGTCTGCTAGGGACACAGTAAGGCAAAGCTTCACTGGGACCAAGCAGGGTACGTGTCTTGCCTCCTTTTCATCTGGGTTTTGTGCTTGGGCAGATAATTTGTACCCTACCATACAGCGGCTTCTTTTTCCTTTGACTACTCTAATGGCAGATGGGAAGGGCGGTTTTAATGAATTACTGTTTTCTTTTTGGAGATTAAGCTTTCATTATAAACATAATTGCTGACACACAGCCTTCTGGTTCTTACATATCATTTGCCAATTAGGATAATAGTCTCAGAGTCCCTTAGAAAGTGACACGGGCAAAACTGAGCCTGTAACTAAGCTTGGGGTGCTGGCGAATGAAGTGCCTTGCCAACGGGAAGCAACATGTCCCGAGTCTGTCCACAATGTGCTTGTGCTAAGAGGTCTGAAAATATTCATGACCTTTGAGAAAGAGATTAAAATTAGTAGGCAGAGCTGCTGTTGCCAGCTCGAGGAGTTTGTGACGTGGTCATTCCAGAGTGTCTGCCATGCCCGCCACATGCCCCTGGGATGGTTGCAGGGCAGAAGGCTTTGCTGCTTAACTCGAGAGTTAAATGATGAAGCATAATGTCCAAAGCATTTATGATGGATTGAATCTGGCAAGCCATGTTGCAATATTTCCGTCACTTTGTTTTGGGGTCTGGGTCCTTGGGACACCTTCTCTTTCCCTGTGTTTTCCTCCATAGAGCAGGGTCTCTCCACCTTGGCACTATTGACATTTCAGGCCAGATATTCCTTGTTGGGAAGGCTGTCCCATGCATTGTAGAATTCTTAGCAGCATCTGGCCTCTACCCACTAGATGCCAGTAACAATACCCCAGTTGTGACAGCAAAAAATGCTTCCAAACATTGCCAGATGTCCCTTGGGGGACAAAAGTGGCTCTGATTGAGAGCCACTGCTCTAAGATTGGCCCAGAGAGAGCACAGAGAGGCTAAGATGTCAGCGGTGTTGATAGGCTGATCTCAATTGATGCATTTCCCCTAGGAACCAGTCCTCCACAGCCCTAGTTGTGTGTCTAGCACTGTGTTAGGCTCAGAGAATACCAAGCTGGGGGAAGTGGCCCTGGTTCTCTGAGCATCTTAAGTAAATGGTTGTTTTACTGTGCTAGAGGCCTTCCCTTAAAATTGGACCAATTGACACCATTCTAGGATTGATATTATGGCCCTGAGCTTCATAAAGATCTGGGTTCTGCAAGTATCTTAGGTCTAGGCAGGGAACTGATCCACAGTCTGAGGTCTATGGATAAATTGACTTGGGGAAGAGACTAAGAAAGTGAGTCACTTGAGAACCTGGAAGGATTTATATGGGTAATGAGGCTGAGGGAGGGACAGGGAAAAGATACCCAGATGGTGTGAGAGGAGCAGAGTGAATTTGTTAATAGAACAAACCTGACCACCTTGGGTAGCGATCAAGGCTGGAAACAGCATTGGTGTGTATGTGGTGGGTGGATAAGGAATATCAGGCTGCATTGAGAAAACCTGCATTTCCTGAACGGTCTGCTGGAGAGAATGCTCTGTGCCTCATGGGTTCATTGTTAGATTCAAACAAGACATCAATGTAAATATTGAGCAGTCCAAATGAAGGCTGTTAGTAAGGTCACTGGACAGTTTTTTATTTGAACCCAGGGGTATTCTGCCTCTAAGCTATACCCCCAGCCCTTCTTACTTTTTATTTTGAAACAGGGTCTTGCTAAGGCTGACCTCATAACTACGATCTTCTTGTCTCAGCCGCCTGCATACTAGGATGACAGGTGTGTTCTACTGCTCTAGGCAGAATGATCTGGATAATGAATATTTGAAGTTATTAAAATCAGATTTTGGGTGGAAAAGTGATATAATGGTAATAGAATTTAAGGAAGAATATTCTGGGGTGAGTTGAATGGGAAGGAGCTAAGAGGAAGGAGTTGGGAGGTCAGGGTAGGGGAGACAGGTATGGTCTAGCTGACCAGCCCTCTCCCATAGTGCGCTGGAAGGGATCTTGATGTGTATGTATGTATGTGTGTGTGTGTGTGGGGGTCTGTCACCAGAGGAAGCAGATGTTAATCAAATACCGTGATTGCAGTGAGACTTTATGCTCTCTAAAATGATGGGGAGTGAGATATATAGTACTAAAAGAACAAAACACAAAACTGTATTAAATAACAAATGTGGATTACAAGAAACTATAAGGAACAAAGAAACAAATGTTACTAGGTATTTTGGTGAATTACTGCAGTTGGTTATTGAATGTTACTGCTGAATTTTCTAGTAGTGTAGTTTAAAGGAAGACCCTTAGGTTAGAACCTAGATGTTTTTCTTGTTTGGGGAATCCATTTAAGACAGTATAAAGGAAGAAACCAGTATTGTATGAACTCTGAATGTTATTTAAATCATCATGTGAAGGCACAGAGGAATAGGTGTGTGTGTGTGTGTGTGTGTGTGTGTATGTGTGTGTGTGTGTTTGTGTATGTGTGTGTGTATGTGTGTTACTGGGGATTAAACTTAGGGGCATTCTACTTCTGAGCTACATCTCCAAGCCCTTCTTACTTTTTCATTTTTATACAGGGTCTTACTAAATTACTGAGACTGGCCTCAAACCTGTGATCCTCCTGTCCCAGCCTTCCAAGTACTAGGATTAAAGGTGTATGCCACTGTGTCTGGCTGTAGTAGATCTTTTGAAAACTACCCAAATCTTGTTAAATAGATATTTATTATATCAACTTATTTGAAAAAGTGGAGTCATATTTTAAATTCTTGTCTTAGTGGCGCCATTTATTTTTGTCAGTCTTGAAGCTCAGCTGCTGCCCATGGAGCATGGCAGACCTGAGCCCTGGTATCTTGCAGAGTCCCTAAAGGGTGTGGGGCTTAAAATGCTAGTCTACAGGGCATTTCATTGAAGTATATATAGTTTGAATCTGGCAGGGACTCAAGCTTGAGATTTGAGTGTGGCTCAGAGAAGCCTAGTAGAAGAGAAAATACATGAGTCTAATAGTCCATCTCTCTCTGCCACTGGTTGTGGCAAGGGATCTTGTCCTACATGTGCGTTATCACTTTCCCCAAGGAGTTACCAACCGAGCAAGACTTGAATGGCTGCCTTGGAATATTTGATGAAAAGGGATCCCTGTACTTTTTTCCCCCTAGCCCATAAAAATTGGTTGTTTTAATTTGTGTTTGTAGATTGATATTCTCCAAAATCATTAACTTAATCCTTGTGTTTGTAGGGTCATTCATACTTAAAAACACTGGTTTGATTTAGCAACTAAACTATAATTTTATCCTCAGACATTTCAATCTCAACATTTCAGTCTAATGATTTGAAAAACTCAAAGGCTTACACAGCCTCCCTCCTATCCCTGGCCTGGTCACCTGGCTGATTGTTGTCGTAAGTTTCTTGTGTATCTTTCTGGGATTGGTCTACACATGTTGAGCAAGCATAGGTACATATACAGATGCACACATAAGCCTCCATGATGACACAGTGATTTTTTTAAGCCATTTTCTCTTGAGTCCACCAGGTGGTTGTGAATTATTCAGAGGATCCATAAATTTCCCATGCCAACATAAATACTTCAGAGTATTTATGCTGGCATGGAAAGAGAGCCAGTCAGAGAAAACTCAATGCTTTTCAACCCAGAATGGTAGGGCATGACTATAAATATGAAAGAAAGGAGGACCTAGCAAGGCAGGTGACTGGGGGGATGGCCATGAGTTCAGTTATGGGCATAATGTGTTTAGGATAAGGATGAAGTGTCTTGCTTAGGGGGCTGGTACTAGAGGCATGTGAGAGAGCAGAGGGTTATACGCTTAGAGTTGCTTCTGATGTTGCAAGAGATGGGCACCCATGAGGTAGATATCGAGAGGGAGAGGATCTAGGTGGGGTGATAAAGGCAGTGGAGTGTTGGAGGAATCAACAGGAAGGGATCAGGATGTGGAGCTGGGTAGAAGTCCTTTGCAAAGGATAGGTGCTATTTTTTGAAAAAATATTTTTATTCAAAAAAAGTACAGAACAATACACAAAACAAGTGTATGACTTCAATGAGTTTATCATGAGGTAGAAACTCTTGCCATACCCTTTCCCCCACACAGGGCATAACATGAACTTGGGCAGCCACTCCCAGAGCACCAGGAATCCTCAGACATTTCAATCTCAACTTTCTGCCTCTCTCCAGTAGTAACCTGTATCCTGACTTTTGTGTTTCCTTATACTTTTAACATTCAAATGTGCATCCCTAGAACTTAGTTTAGCCTTAACAAATACAAAACTTTTGAAAAGTCAGCAGCATCTTTGTCCTCCATGTTTTCTGCAAACTGGACACTGATTCTAGAGGTTTCCTGAGTCTCCTGTTCCTGCCTGGGCAGGCTCCCAGGAGCCGAAGTTCTTTCAGGGCATCTAGTATCTGGTAGTGTCTCTTTGTGTTGCCCACATAGAATGCTCAGTGCTTAGGATCATTAGTTCACTGTCATTACAAAATCAGATAGCCTAATCCTGTCATTTCTTTGACGTATTGAGAATTCTAAAGACTACTTTTATTAAAGAAATGCAACCCAGTGTCTCTATTCACTCATCACCTAGATGCAGTTCAGGAGGGAAAAACAGAATACAGGCTTGATTGGTCCTACCCCCTTATTTACAAGTTTTGAAGGTAATGATTTTGTCTTCATTGCGAGCTTATGGATCTAAATGTATTTGATGGATTTGAGTCAACTGCACTTTCTATTGTATTTGAACCTCCAATTGTCCCATCTGTTGCCACAAGAACCACCCTTCCAGGTGGCTTCTGAATCCCGAGGGTTCTTGATGATGGCTTCCTCTTCATGGTATAACGAGAGGTTTCATTTATCCTTTAAATTACCTGTTCCAGGCCTGCAATCAGCGATTTCTCCAGGAAGCCCTGGATTTTGTTAGTAGAAAATATTGTTTCAAGACTACAGAATGGATGCTATGGGTGATCATTGCTATTGGGTTGTCATTGTTTCTGAGCCTGTTCAGTGTACAAAGCTGGGAGATATGTTATTTCAGATTCTGTACTGCAAGTTTTGTTTTTGATACTGGGGATTAAACCCTAAGGGCATTATACCTCCAAGAAACACATCCCCAGACCCCCTTTATTTTGAAACAGGGTCACACTAAGTTTCTGAGGTTGACCTCAAACCTGTGATCCTCCTGTTTCAGCCTTCTAAGTACTGGGATTATAGGCATGCATCACTACATCCAGTTTTGTATCTTTATTTTTAGTTCAAGTATTCAGATTCCCAAGAATACAGGAGTAGATAGGATCAGAATAACTCATTTTACTTTACATCACACTCGCAGAAGTACCCAGAACAACACTGCTCCCAGTAATATAATTGCTCAGAACAGCAGAGATTTATTTATTTATTTTTTTTTGCATTTGCTCTATTCTCATTTCTGAGTAATCCTATATCTATAGCCGTTGCAAATTATACTGTCTTAATTTCAGCTCATTTCCTCAGTTCTACAAGTGCTTTCATGTTTAAAGTTCACCACCAACCTTTATGCTGTTATCTCTCTAGTCAGTGTGTATTGCAAGCTCATTTTCTAGGTAGGGGGTCTTTGAGATCAAAACTGTTTTCACAATGATCCTCAAATACCATTTTTGTTTTTAGCCCTTTCATTCTCATGAATGTGTCACAGAATTTTCCAGAAGCTAGTGTGTCTTTGAAAAAATTGAATGTATAGTAGATGCATGAGCCTGGCTTGTGTGTTGAGAGAGATTAAAAAGAATTTGTGGAAACAAAATCGCTACTTGCTCTTCATTTATTTTTGTTTGGGAATATACAGTTATTTTTTCTGAAATATGTATGTTAACATATACTGTATTTTTTTTTATTAATAAGGCTCTCCACAACTTAGACCCTGTTTCAAAATGAAGAATAAAAATAGGGCTGGGAGTGTAGCTCAAAGGTAAATGCCCCTGCATTCAATCATGAGTACCGCAAAAAAAAGTTTCGATTTCTAGAAGGTCATTTGCCTATAGGTACTACCCACAAACATGAGCTCTTTAGGATTCTCAATAAGTCAAATAATGTAAGAAGTTGAAGATAAAAAAAAAAATTGAGGATTATTTTTCTAGTTAGATTCTCTCACATGGACCCTGAAGTTTTACATGTTTATCAGTATTTTTTATACTTAAACATTTTTTGCTATATATAATACACTTGGCTTACATTTTATTTCCTTGTTAACTGCATTTTCTTTGGTATAAAGTACTACTTTTGAAAAGTGTGATAATGTGTGCATGTATGCCTTTACTAGCTTGTACCTAACAAAGATGTATGATTACACTGCACCAATAAAAAATTTAAAAGTGTGATAATGATATTCCACTTTTATTTTCCTTTTAAAATCACTTATTTTTACTTAAATTCTGCAAAGACATGCCCCTCCCCTCCCATGAAGTACAGTAATTAGATTGTATCTTGGTGGAGATCATTATGGGTCAGCATTCTTAGGTACCTAAGCTGCTTTTTTAAGTATGTGGTTTCAAATGCATGTATTTTAAGAAATTTTTTTTCATAACTTTTCAAATTCTGTTCCCTTGCTTTGGTTCCTTTGCTTCAGAGATACCTATTTGTATTATTGCTTCTTTGTCTACATGCAATAATTCAATCATTTCATCCTTTTTGATTTAAAGAAATTTCACCCTTTCTTGAGCGTGTGTGTGCAATTTCTCCCCTCTCTCCCCCTCTCTCCCCCTCTCTCCCTCTCTCTCCTCCTCTCTCCCCCTCCTCCTCTCCCTTTCCCTCCTGGAGATTGAATCCAGGGATACTATACCTATGAGCTATGCTCTAGCCCTATTTATTTTTTGTGTTGAAATTGGTTCTCACTGGATTGCTGAGAGTTTTGCTAAGTTGCTGAGGCTGCTCTCAACTGCAATCTGCCTGTCTCAGCCTCCCCAAATACTGTAATTACAGATGTGCACCACTGTGTCTGGCTTTTTCTACATCTCTTAAAGCATCTGCTGTATTTACTCCTGGGTTTCTTTTAGTTTAATCTTCATTTCTGTTAAATACATTCAAGTTCCTGAGTTTTCTCATCTTCTAAGTTTTTCTAATTCCAGTTTTATGTGTGTGTGCAGTACCAGAGATTGAAGCCAGTGAGCTTTACCTCTGAGCTACACCTTCAGCCCTTTTGATTTTTTATTTTGAAACAGGGTCTCACTAAGTTACTATATGCTATCCTCCAACCTGTGATCCTCCTGTCTCAGCCTCCCAAGCAGTGGGATTATAGGCATGTGCTACTGTTTCTGACTTCTAATTCCAATTTATGTTGTGCTTTCTTGTATCATTTCTGTTTATCCCATTTTTAAAAAGTAGGTTACAAATTTGTGTCTTAGGCATGCCTTTTTTTTGGCAGTACTGGGGATTGAACCCAGGGGCATTTTACCTTCAGGCTATACCCCCAGCCCTATTTTTTATTCTTTATTTTGAGACAGCGTCTTAATAAGTTGCAGAGGGTCTCACTAAGCAGCTGAGGCTGGCCGTGAACCCGTATCCTCTGGTCTCAGCCTCCCAAATGTGCCACCACGCCCAGCTTAGTCCTATTTTATTCTTTATTTTGAAAGAGGGTCTCACTAAGTAGCTGAGGCTGGCTGAGAACCCCGATCCTCCAGTCTAAGCCTCCCAAGTACTGGGATTACAAAGCCTCCCAAGTACTGGGATTACAAACTTGTGCCACCACACCCGACTTAGGCATGCCTTTTAAACATGTTTTTGTTGTTTGTAGAGGGAACTTGCTATTCAATTTCTTATTTTCTTGGTTTTTTTTTTTTTACGGTACTGGGGATTGAACTCAGGGGCATTCTACCTCCGAGCTATACCCCCAGCCCTATTTTTTATTCTTTATTTTGAAACCGAGTCTCACTAAGTTGCGGAATG
>PVLC010024529.1:0-24084 GCA_004027655.1 Graphiurus murinus | reverse complement strand
CTACTGGAGTCTTTCCCGTGTCCCAATTTAAAACATCCAAGCTTTCATTTTTTATTTTTATTATTTATTTGTTTGTTTGTTTATTTACTTATTTTTGCAATACTGAGGATTTAACCTAGGGACATTCTACACCTGAGCTACACCTCCAGTCCTATTTTTTTATTTGCAGAGGGTCTCACTAAGTAGCTGAGGCTGGCTGCAAATCCGGATCCTCCAGTCTCAGCCTCCAAAGTACTAGGATTGCAAGCATGCACCACCACACTCGGCTCAACCTTTCACTTTTTATGATTGACTAATCTCACTTAGAATATTCTCCAGTTCCATCTATTTTCCTGCAAATGACATAATTTTGTTCTTCGTTGTGGCTGAGTAGAATTCCATTGTGTGTATATCCTATAATTTCATGATCCATTCATCTGTTGATGTATACCTAGGCTGGTCCATAGTTTGGCAATTATGAATTGTGATGCTATAAACATATATGTATATATTGCTTTGGTAGTCTGGTTTCAATTCTTTTGAGTAGATACCCAGAAGTGATACAGCTGGATCATATGGTAAGTTCATTCTCATTCTTCTGAGGACCCTCCACACTGTTTTTCATAGCAGTTGCACTAATTTGCAATCCAAAGTGGATTTTGAATTTGAATTGCATGCAGGCCTGTTGGCAATAGACCCTTGGTGCTGGTGGCAAGTGAGACAATGATAACCTATGGCATATACTAATATCACTATTGCCAAGACTTACCTGTTGTGGGGACCCCAAGGAAGTACAAACCAGTGGTGAAGACATTTCCCCACACAGTCACAGATGTGGATGCATGTTTCTCACCCACAGATGTTAGCGCATAGTTATGTAAGCACAGCTAGGCAAAGTGTAACACAGATGCACACGTCGTACTGATGCAGGCATGCATTTTGCCCAGAACCCTATATAAGGGATGAGTCTGTGAATAAAGTTGCTGTTTGTTTTCCTCCAGATGGTGACTCTGCTTGCATTCTTCTTGGTGGGGATCTCACCACTGAAACCTCCCCTGCAATCGCAGCTGACCCAAGATTGGGCCCCTGACACCTGTAATGACCCAAGCTGGGTTAGAGGTCTAGATTTGAAAGATGTGAAACTAAAGTACTTTATAAAAGTAGGGAGTAGGGTAGTTATTTCTAGCTAGTACCAAAATGCTGATAGAAGGAAATAACCAGCTTGAGTTAGTCAACTATCCACTCAGGCCTTAGTAAGAGAGATAGGAGTCCCCCTGGCAGGATGCAAGGAGGCATACTGACTGCAGTTATGGGGTAGGCCCTACTAAAAATCAGAACACCCATTATGAGAATAGTTGTAGTATAGGGTGCTAAGAAGGCTGAATTCACAACTTTGGAAACTTGTTTATGCTCAAATCAGGGCCCTAATAAAAAGAAAATGTTAGGATCTGATATCTAATATCAGGATATCTTCTGTTGCACCTCCTGGGCTTCCTCCTCTTTGCTGGAAGGGAGCACCTGCACCTTGCCTGGAGAAAATGGACAGCCCCCAACTGAGGAATGTGCCTTGCAAAATGTTATCCATCCATCTCAAGATCTGCCTCACCTCTCCTCACTGCTTCTACACAAATAACTAGTCACATAATATTAGACTGCAGAAATATGGAGCCTATTCTTGGAGGAAATGGAAAATCTATGAGCTGGTTCAGAGCCCCCAGAAGAAATCAAGAGAGCATGCTTAGGAGTGGATGTTGATGGTCTAGATAATACATTGGCTGGGGGTGGTGGCATGTGCCCAAATCCCAGTACTTGAGAGGCTGAGACAGAAGGATCACACTTTCATGGCCAGCATCAGCAACTTAGTGAGGCCCTTCACAACTTAGCAAGACCCTTGTTTCAAAATAAAAATAAATAAATAAATAAAATAGGGCTGGAGGTGTAGCTCAAAGGGAAAATGTCCCTTGGTTGATATAAGCCACTTTAATGGGATATAAACAATCTACCACCCAGTCTAAGAAGAGAGAGTACTCAGATCTAGTACCCATCTACTCAAGACAGGCCAGGTCCAAGCCAGGTATGGTGGCAGGATTGCAGGTTTCAGGCCAGCCTCAGGAACTTAACAAGACAAAGCAAGCATTAGCAAATTCAAAAAAGTGACATAATCCTCTGCATCTTTTCAGATCACAATAGAATGAAACTAGAAATCAACTACAAGAAGACCCAGAGTAATCACATAAACACATGGAGACTGAACACCACACTGCTAAAAGAGGAATGAGTCATAGAAGAAGTAAGGGGAACATTTTTTAAAAATCCTAGAGACAAACAAAAACAGAGACACGATGTATCAAAACCTCTGGGACACCTTGAAGATATTACTAAGAGGAAAATTTATAGCACTGAGTGCCCACATAAAAAGAACAGAAGATCATGAAATAAATAATCTAATAACACATCTCAAAGCCTTTGAAAAACAGCAGCAGTCTAATCCCAAAGCCAGTAGAAGACAGGAAATTATAAAAATCAGAGCAGAAACTAATGAAGTAGAGAATAAAAAAAAAATACAGAAAAATCAACAAAACCAAAAGCTTGTTTCTTGAAAAAATAAACAAGATAGATAAACCACTAGCAAACCGAACCAAAAAGAGAAAATCAACCCAAATTACCAGAATAAGAGATGAAAAAAGGTGATATTACCACCAACAGTGTGGAAATCCAGAGGATCATCAGAAACTACTTTGAAAAACTATACTCCAACAAAATAGAAAATCTAGAATAAATTGACAAATTTCTAGACACATTCAACCTTTCTAAATTGAGTCAAGAAGATATAGAAAACTAAACTAACCAATAGCAATCAGTGAGATTAAGGCAGCAATAAAGACTCTACCATCAAACAAAAGCCCAGGACCAGATGATTTTCCAAGTGATTTTTATAAAAAAGCTAATCCCAATACTCCTAAATCTATTCTATGAAATAGAAAGAAATGGGACTCTACCAAATGCATCATCACAAAGCCAACATCACATTAATACCAAAGCCAAATAAAGACAACTCAAGAAAGGAAAACTGTAGGCCTATATCACTGATGAACTTAGGCACAAAACTGATAAACAAAATACTAGCAAACTCATTCACAATAACATCAAGAAAATGATACGCCATGACCAATTCGGGTTCATCTCAGGGATGTAAGGTTGGTTCAACATACGAAAAACAATCCATGTATTTCACACAGAAACAGCACCAAAGAAAAAAATCATATGATCATTTCAATAGATACTGAAAAAGCATTTGATAAAATCCAACAATCATTCATGCTAAAAGCACTGCAGAGAATCAGAATAGAAGGAACATACCTCAATATCATAATGGCAACATATGATAGACCCACAGCCAACATATTAAATGGGGAAAAAACTGCAAGAATTCCCATTAAAAACAGGAACAAGACAAGGATGTCCATTATCACCACTTCTGTTCAATATAGTACTTGAGACTCTAGCCAGAGCAATAAGAAAAGAGAAGGAAATCAAAGGAGTACAAATAGGAAGGAAAGAACTCAAATTATCCCTCTTTGCAGGTGACATGACACTATACTTAGATCCAACAAACTCAACCAAAAGGCTTATAGAACTGATGAACAAATTCGGTGAAGTGTCTGGATATAAAATCAATCTAAAAAAAAAAAAAAGCAGGAGTTTCCCTGTATGCCAACCATAAATCCTCTGAAAAAGAATCCAGAAAACAATTCCATTCATGATATTGCCCCCCAAAATAAGATACTTAGGAATAAATCTAACCAAGGAAGTAAAAGACCTCTACATGGAAAATTATAAAATATTGAAAAAGTAATAGAAGAGATGAAAATGTTTTCCATGCTCTTGGATAGGCAGAATAAATATCTCCAATATGGCCATTCTTCCAAAAGTGATCTACAGGTTCAATGTGATACCCATTAAATTACCAAGGTCATTCCTCACAGACATAGAAAAATCAGTCCTTAAATTCATTTGGAACAACAAAAAGCCCAGGACAGCCAAAGTAGTTCTTAGTAAAAAGAACCATGCAGGAGGCATTACATAACCTGACTTCAAATTATACTACAAAGCCACAGTAATAAAAAACAGCAGGGTATTGGCACAAAAACAGACACATAGACCAATGGAGCAGAATAGAAGACTCAGAAACAAATCTGTACACTTACAGCCAATTGATTTTTGACAAAGGGTCCAAAAGCATACATTGGAAAAAAGATAGTCTCTTCAGCAAATGGTGTTGGCAAAACGGGTTAACCATATGCAGAAAAATAGAAATAAACCCTACTTTATCACCCTTCACAAGAGTTAATTCAAGATGTAACAAAGACCTGGAAGTCAGACCACAGACATTGCAGCTACTTGAAGAGGGCAAAGGTCCAACACTTCAACACATGGACACAGGTAAAAACTTTCTCAACAAGACTCCAGAGGCACAAGAAATTCAAAGGAAAATAAATACATGGGATTGCATTAAACTAAAGAGCTTCTGTGCAGCAAAGGAAACTATCAAGAACCACAACAGAGAGACCATAGAATGGGAGAAAATTTTTGCCAACTATTGCTCTAATAAAGGACTAATATTTACAATATACAAAAAACATCACTAAGAAAACGAGCCAATCAAAAAGTGGGCAAGTGAACTAAATAGACACTTCACAAAAAAAAGAAATATAAACGGCCAATAAATGTATGAAGAAATGTTCAACATCATTAGCAATCAGAGAAATGCAAATCACAACTACCTTGAGATTTCACCTAACCCCAATTAGAATGACAATCATTAAAAAAAACACACACACAAAAATAAATGCTGATGAGGGTGTGGAGAAGTGGGAACCCTAATACATTGTTGGTGGAATTGCAGATTAGTGCAAGCACTTTGGAAAACAGTATAGAGGATGCTCAGACGAATGGGAATGAGCCTACCATATGAACCAGCAATACCACTTCTGGGTACTTGCCCAAAAGAATGGAAACCAAACTATCAGACTAATGAATGTGTAACTATGTTTATAATTGCACAATTCACAATTGCCAAACTATGGAACCAGCCAATATGTCCATCAACAGATGAATGGATTACAATACTATGGGATATGCACAGAATGGAATTTTACTCAGCCATAAAAAAGAACAAAATCATATCATTTGCAGGGAAATGGATGGAACTGGGAAACATTATGCTAAGTGAGATTAGTCAGTCACAAAAAATAAAAAATCGGATACTCTTCATAATATGCTGAAACTAGGGAGAAAGTGAATCATAGGAGGAACTAGACAAAGAAAAAGAAACCTTAGATGAGCAAAGAAGACAACATAACTGAAGATGATGGAGGGACGCCCTAATGAATATGATGTACTTTCACAAATATATCAAAGTCAGCCACTAAATGGAACATGAGAAGGGGTGAGGGAGGAGGGAACAGGACTGGAATTGGGGAATAGTTAAATGAGTATTGTGTGCATGTATGTCTCTACCAGCTTGTACCTCACAAAAATGTATGATTATAATGCACCAATAAAAGTATTAAAATAAAAAATAAAGACTGAGGGTAAAGTTCAGAGTTAGAATGTTCCTGGGTTCAATGCACAGTACAAAAATAAATAAACGGATAAAATAAATAAATAAATAGAAAGAAAGAAAAGCACAGAATTGTCACTAGATGGCGACAAAGTCTATTCTTAAGTTGCTCAGCATTTGCTGAAAATTATAACCTACAACTTCAGATTGACTTTCTTAGGTTTCTTTCTTATATGAACAAAAATGATTTGACGATGCTTCCACTGAAATTAGTAAATTTATCCATGTCAAAGAAACCTAGTGAAAATGAACATTTTTTCTCATTCTATGCATTATATTTATATTTTATAAAAAATAAATCCACTGTAAAGTATTTAGCATATTGTCTAAACACATCAAAATCAGGAATTACTTCCACTGGAGATGGGGTATCTCAGAACTTTAATGCATATATTTTGTTTTTTACCCTTCAGGAAAAAGTTCAATAAAAATAATTTCTACACATGCCATGAGTTTAAATATGAAATAAGATATTGAAAAGTAATAGAAAACATAACACTATCATAAGTAAAGTATTATATACTAAGCCCAAGATAATAACTAAAAATTGAATTATTTAGAGAGTTAAGTACAATAATTAATTATAAGTAAGCACACGTAAAATTGTTAATTTTCTATGTAATGGAAAAAAACAAGAAAACATAATTGAAAATGATCTCAGCTGGGCATGGTAATGCATGCCTATAATCCCAGTACTTGGAAGGCTGAGACAGGAGGATCACTTGCTCAAGATCAGTCTCAGCAATGTAGTGAGACTCTCCATAACCTAATGAGACCCAGTTTCAGAACAAAGAATAAAAGGAGATGGGAGTGTAGCTCAGAAGTAGAGCTACACTACACACAAAAAAGATTATCCCATCAAAATTAAAATAAGTCATATTTTTATAATTTTCACCTAATAAAATATATTGTAAAATTTATTAAAATTATATTTTAAACTATAAAACACTATTGAGAACACAAAAGAGGTTCTAAGGTTCATAAATAGAACCATATCTTCTACATGCTTGATACACATTTCTCCCTAAAATAATGTATATGATTGATGCAATTATACTCATTTATTTATTGTTCATGTTATTTGGTAAAATAATTCTAGTTTACATAAATGAGCCAGTAGGAGAAAGCAATACAGTTTGAGGAAGCATAGTAAAGAAGGTATTGATAGAGATACATACTAAAATGCCGCATAGATTTACATTAACTATAGCAGCTCCTTTCTCAATTAATCTCAGAGACATTGTTCTAAGTGAAAGAAGCTACCCTCTGGAGGTTGCTTACTGTGTGGTTCTACTTATATGACAGTCTAGAAAAGGAACTCTTTAGGAAAAACAACACAATTACAATGCCAGAGGCAAGGGATGTGAGGGAGAGGGTGGCTCTAAAGGGGCAGAAGGAATACTTTTAACTGATGAAACTCTTCTACATTGTAACTGTGATGGTTCCATGACTATGCATTTGTCAAAACTTAGAACTGTACTCAGGAGAGTAAATTTTCATATGTAAACTGTCCTTTAAAAATGGAAAAAAAAAAAGAATGTATGGTACTAGGACTAAGAACTGATTGTAGATTTCTCTGAAGTCTTCATCTTTTCTTCCCTCTTTTAAGTTCTGAATCAATTTATAAATAGAATTGTGAAAAGGAACTGACAAATATCAATTTTATTAATGGCAAAGTTACATTGAATTCATAGTACCAAAAGTCTTCTTACCACTTCTCCATTTTAACCCTGGGATTCACCCAAAGGGAGAGTTTACAGAACAAACACTTAGACAGGGAGAGACAAGAGTAACTCTAAAATGCACAGATTTCTGCTGGGGGAAGAAAGTTTGAGATGTGTTTCCAAGTCTGCTCTCCTAAGGCAGATTCTGGCCCCTGACTGAGATGTGGTTACTTCCAAGTACTCAAAAAGAGAAAGGCTATAAGATGCTGAGGACCTCACATGCTCAGTCTTTTGTCCAAATATCAGTAATCTGTAAGGCATGCCATGGGCTAAGAGGCAGAGCAAGTAGCAGGGCATAAGCTCCACCCTATCAATATGAAAGTTGTTATGTCATTTGTGATAGGAAGCAGATGTTGGGAGAGGGATAAAATAATTCCCTCTAGTAATGATAGTTCACAAATTTTACATGACAAAGTGAGCAGTAGAGGTTTTGCTTATCTGTTTTCTTGTTTGTTGTTTCGGGTGCCGGGGATTAAACACAGGGCTTTGTGCGTGCTATGCTTTACCACTGAGCTACCTCCCCAGACTTCAGAGATTATTTTTTAAATACTGATGTTGAGAAAACTAGCTAACTCTTTGGAGAAAAAAAATACAAAAACAAGTAGTCAGGGGCTTTTTTCTGAGGTGGCATTAGAGCACCTGGGCATAATTTACCCAATAGTTTATATCACATTTGTGTGACAGTTTAACATATTTTCAGGTATATCAACTGATCAGTATATACTTGCAGTAAGAAAATTCCAGGTTTTGTTTAAACCTGTTACACACTCACTTTCATGATAAATGCTCTGAGAAGAGGTATCTCTAGTCAGTTATAATTCCATCTACATGATATGTTGTTTTGTTTGTTTGTGTTTTTTGATGCTGAGGATCAAACCCAGGGACTTGCACATGCTAGGCAAGTGCTCTACCACTGAGCTACATCCCTAGCCCCTTACATGCCATGTTTTATTCATAAAATTGGTTACTCAGTATGGATTAACTAAGGCTGGTGTGAGGTACCCTTTATGTAGAAAATTATTTACTGAAGCATAAGCATTCTAGTATTAAATGTCTCAATTTCTCTCTCTGGACTGTGTTTTCTGTATAATTATAATATTTCCAAACAGAGGGCATATAATTCTTCATGGATTTCTGCTTAAGTTGAAAGTCAGTGAATATCTCTTCCTCTTATCAGTTTGTACAAATTTCCTTTTGCCTTTTATTCATTTCCAAGCCTCACTGCCTAAATTGCAAGGAAGACTATTATGAATAAAAATGAGAAGGAAGAGGTAAACTTGGAACAGAAGTAGCATACTGCACAAATTTGGGCAGGGATGGTGTATATACAGACTTTCTCTCTTTCCATTTTTTTAAACTCTTGTAGATATAGTTTTCAATACCAAGTGGTGTCCTAAGTTTTCTATTATATGCTTAGATCATCCTTGTCCTATCTTTCTATCTCATGTAGTCATTAAACCCCTTGCCCCCACTCAATGTCATTGTACACGGTTCTTCTAACTTGTCATGTGTCAGCTTCCATGCATTCTCACTAACAGCTTCTTTTATCTGGAATGTCTTCTTTTTCCTATCTAGGTGTTATAAATGCCACCTATTTCTGGAACCCTTCCTTTCCTCTACCTGATTTAGAGTCACTTCCCTGCACACCCATAGCACCCTGTGCGTTGAGTAACAGCGCTGTTTGTGCCATAACACAGTTGCAAATTTTGTTCATTCTTTCCATCCATTGGCTATAAGTTTCTGGAAGCCCTGGGTGTATCTTCTATCACTCAGCAGGTTCACAGAACGTGTGAGTAATAGTTGAATGCTCTGTGCCTGTGGCAAGTGAGTGGGTAAAATTTAATTCACATTAGCCAGTGATGATCTAGAAAATGCAGTCTTCTAGCACTGATAAGCCATAAATCAGGCAATTGGACAAACAACTATGGTGAGGTGTCATCTGTGTGCATTATCTAAATGTATACTACCAACAATCACAGCAGTAATAGCAATAACATATTTATTAAGAGTTTAAAGTGCTGAAACTGAGCTGAGGATGTAGCTCAGTTGTAAAGCGTTTGCCTAGCACTGCAAAAAGGTGAAATAATAATAAAAGAAACATGTAAACAAGATTCTATAGATGAAAAAATAAAAGGGAATTTATTTTTCAATTTTTCATGAGAAAGTGTCTATGTGGGACATAAATGTGCACCTGCCAATTTGTAGATGTCATGATTTTTAACCATTAATGGTCACAAAAAGCTAGGCATGGTGGCACATGTTTGTAATCTCAGTACTTGTAAGGTTGAGACAGGAGGATCGCAGGCTCCAGGCTAGTCTCAGCACCTTAGCAAGACCCTGTTTCAAAATAAAAAAGGACTGAGGGTGTAGTTCAGAGGTAGAATGTCCCTGAGTTCAATATCCAGTAGTAACAAAAGGAAAGGAAAAAAACTCACAAAAAAGAGATCTATTTTTAACAACAATTTCATCTTCTTTTTTTTATATAGAACTTGGGATACTTTAAAAGTGAATTCCTTAATGATGTCCAAATAAGAGAGTGTCTCTTCAGAAGTGTTATTTAAACATTGTCTTTTGAATTTCTACATTGACCCCTTATTTTCTTAATGGCTGCTTTTACTTCTTGATTTCTCAATGTATAAATTATGGGATTTAAGAGAGGTGTGAAAATAGTGTAAAACACAGAAAGTATTTTATCTACAGAGTATCGGCTGAAGGGCCATACATATATAAAGACACATGGAGCAAAGAACAAAGTCACAACTGTGATGTGAGCTGAGAGAGTGGAGAAGGCCTTAGAGGATCCCCGGGCAGCACGGTGCCTAACTGAGTATATGATGACTGTGTAGGAGATGAGCAAGAGGATGAAGCAAACCAGGGATAGGAGACCACTGTCAGCAATGACCAGGAGTTGCAGCACGTAGGTGTCCTTGCAGGCAAGTTTGATCACCAGGGGAAGGTCGCAGAAAAAGCTGTCTACAACATTGGGACCACAGAAGGGCAAATTCAGCATGAAAGCCATCTGGCTAGATGAGTGCACAAATCCAACTGCATAGGAGGATAACAGCAGCCCGACGAGCACCCGTGGGCTCATGATGGTCATGTAATGGAGAGGTTTACATATGGCAACATACCTGTCTATTGCCATGGCTACCAGCAACATCATCTCACTCCCACCCAGTAAGTGCATGAAGAACATCTGCGAATAACATCCCCACCAGGAGATGGTCTTCTGTTCTCGGAGGAAATCCACAATCATCTTAGGTGTAGCGAAAGAAGCCAGGATCATATCAATACAGGAGAGATTGATAAGCAGAAAGTACATTGGTGTGTGAAGGCGTGAGTCACAGGCCACAGTGACCAAGATGAGAAGGTTTCCTGACACAATCCCCACATAGACCACTGAGAATCCCAGGAAGAATAAAATCTGAAGATTCTGAGACTGGGAAAGTCCCAGCAAAATGAATTCGGACACCATGGAATGGTTTGCCCTCTCCATGTTGTCAACTTTATATCATAATGATGAAAATGAATAATAATAAGAAGCAGGCATATTATGTTTACTAGAGCGGAAGGTCCATTGGTGTCCAGTTTGCTACTTGGGATGCTAGCACTTAGAAGCACCCTCTAGTTTTATGGAATTTTGTTGGTTACTGGTTTTATTAACATCCCAGAGAGGTATACTGAATAGTCAGGAGAATTCAGAATATAAGCTTCTGAAAAACAAAATTAAAAATATTATGTGAAACCACAATGTATAGGTTGTGACCTTGTAATCAGAAAACCTCCATATGACACCAGGCCGTGCACAGGACAAGAAACTCCTTTCCTAAGGGTCAAACTTTCTCTTCTTTAAAATTAGAGAAGTGAACTACATGGTATTTAAACTCTCTTTGTGCTATAAAGATCTTCATGAATAGGGCACTGGTCATGGTGGATACTCTATTTACTGAACAATATTGAGTTTTAAGTCTAGAAATTATATATAAAAATATACAGAATTCTCAAGAACCATATTCTGATAAATAGAAACTGCTAAAAAAATGTGAATTAGGTCCTAAGAAATGTACTTTTTTCCTTTCCTGCTCCGTTTTTATATCAATTCCTCAGAGCTCATTCTAGTATTAGTGGTGGTCACTGCAAACTTTTTAAGAATCAAAGATATTTGTATGCATTTGTAACATACAGACCCACTATTACATATATTTATATTTGAACTACATATATATAATTTATTCACCCAGTATTTCACATTATTCACATTGAATGCCTTTCCTGTATTCTAGGAAAGAAGAACAGCAGAAAGGACACAGCCAGATTGTAAATGAATTTATTTCATTTTCAGTTTCTATTCATTCATTCATTCAATCAATCAATCATTTATTTGTTGTTATGTAGAGGAATGATTGATTGGCTTGTACATGTCTATTTTTTATAGCTTTCAAAATGCCTGAGAGAGCTTGAGGTAACTGATTCAGATGGTAAAAGAAATACAGTCTTTTAGCATAATCACTTAAGTTTATGACATAATTTGTCATTAACTCATGGTTATGATAAAATTAGTTTTACTCATCCAGCCTTTAAAAATTATTTTAGT
The DNA here is from genome assembly GCA_004027655.1 of Graphiurus murinus. Classification (NCBI taxonomy): domain Eukaryota; kingdom Metazoa; phylum Chordata; class Mammalia; order Rodentia; family Gliridae; genus Graphiurus; species Graphiurus murinus. The sequence goes on along the minus strand of PVLC010024529.1, from coordinate 12,164 downwards.
GCTAATAATTTAAACAACTTTAGGATTTTACCAAACTCTTTCAGCACATGAAGTATAGCCACCATTCTGTGCCATTATTACTCACTAGGGAGAGGAGAAATGGTTTGATGTGAAGGTGCCTTCTTGAATCTCGGGAATGGTCTGATGTCTCATTTTCTTGTATCCCCACCAGATCCTGCAATTGACTCTCCCAATTATCAGAAAGAAATAAGAAAGATCACAATTCTATATATTCTGTTTCTCTGAGGCAATCCCATGGGAACATTTAACTAATTGGACATGCATTTGTCTACCTAGGAAAACATATCTTTTGGCCAATTTCTCCCTCTAAGAAACTTGATGTACAATACTATATCACATCAGATATGTATGGTTATTCATCTGCATATCCAGAACAGTTATAGCACCTTTCAGTTTCAAGCCTAATAGTTTAAAGATACCTTTCTGCAACCTAATTTTTAAAATTTTTGAATGTATGTTTGCATTTCTATCCTTTTATCAACATTACAATTTTTATATTATATGTACATTATTTTCTTTGAGTTCTCACTTAATATATTAGGATGCAAAATTCATAAATTTTTAATATTTGTGTAGAATACTATTTTTAATGTTGTATAATGTATTCTTCCTACAAATACAGTTGAGTTTTAGAATTTAACACATTTTGTTTAAATAAAATAAAAATTCTTTCCTTTTATTCTAGAAATCTTGAAGACTATTCTAAAATAGTCTGGGATAACGATATAAATTTGAAATGAGTGTTTTAATTCTAAAGCATTGATTTCAATACAATATTGACAGTCCCCAACTTAGGATGGTTCAACTCATAATCTTTCAACATTCTGATCACGTGAAAGTGGTACATTTTCAGTAGAAACTGTACTTCAACTTTCGAATTTTGATCATTTTCTGGTTAGTGAAATGGAATATGATACTCTTTGGTGATGTGGTGCAGCAGCAGAGCAGTGAGTCTACACAATAACAAAGGCAATGACTGGTATTCTACAGTGGACCCTGTTATTGAGATAAGATGTTCAGTAGGTTGCTGGTATTAAACGTACTTTCAACTTCTAAGTTTTATAGGATGTAACCCCATTGTAAGTTGAAGAACATCTCTGTATTTACATTGAATATTTAAGGTCACTATCACCATGAACAAGATTATGATGTGAGACTATAATGTATCAGTAAAATTGCCACAGCTCCTTAATAGCTGGATCTTGAGCAAAGCTCGGTCCGCTAGAGTCCTACAAGGCAAAGGATTCCAAAAGAAGGAATGCGTGGCATATCCCACTTTGCATTATGTTATATTCTGGAAATTTGGGGTGCTTTGGGTTTTGCTTTCACATTAATTGTAAAGTAAAATTTCTTAGAAACATGTGGCCTGATGGAAGTAATCTCTTAGCTGAAAAAGCAGTGCCTAAAGACAACCCATAAGAAATTCATTAACCAAATACAAACATTAGTCAGGAAATGGACTTTGAAAGCTTAGTTACTAAACAGCCTTATGTTCCCTCTCAGCACATAGGTATAAAAACAAAATAAATAAGCCAAAGAGACTTAGGTCTACTATTTTATCTATGAGTAAAGAAGGCTTTAAGACAGATAGTTTGTCTACTTTCTCCTTGTTTTCCTAAAGTTTCACTGGACACATTAACTCTCTAGCTGCCTGAGAAAAAGATAAGAACACTGCTTAAAGGAACTAAACAAATAATAAAGATTTAAACTAATGAATAGAGACTATTTGTTGTTAGCCTTTAACATTGCTTTGTACTAAAAGAATCTTTATATATGTATTGTATTTTGTAGCCTTTACTGTTTCCTTAATCCCATCAAATACCATGGGAAATGGCTTTTCTAGTTAAAGATGTACCTACTCAACCTTTAGAAAAATAAGACTGTAAAAATTCCTATTCTATATGCCTTACTGCAAAAAAGATAGTATAAAAAACAGCTACTTACAAGGAATAAACAGATACACTTCTTCACTGCGTGTGGTTGTGAGTGTATTCTTGAGACGTTGTCTCAATCCACACCTATCAAGGGACCCCCAACCCCACTACCTCTGGGGTCCAGGGGTCCCTGGACCCTGGCATAAAATTATAAAAGTTAATGGTGAAATTTAATCATAGGGGATAATTATCAAAACTATGTAAGTGATGAAAAAGTCAAGTTCTAATTGAACATCTAGTTGCTTAAGCTACAAAAACAAAATGTCCAAGGATGTGAGAATGTAAGAATGATTTATTCTTCTAAAATTTAATATTTAAATATTTATCATATTAATACACAGCAATAAGAAATAAAAGCAAATAACTTATCTCAGATTTTTCTAACAACAAAAACACGTTTTTTCACCCACAGTCAATTTAATGGACTTAAAAAATAAAAACAGAATAGGATAACCTGAAGATTGTAAACAAGAGGAAATAAAATATTTCTTTGGGAACAAAAGCAAAGATTCCATCATACCTGTCACTTCTACTTGACTAATCAATGTGTGGATTAGAAATACTAATGAATTTTGATTGACTAATATTGGTATGAGGACATTTTGTATAGAAACTGTTTATATGGTAGAAAATTAAAGAGTATATAAAAATGAATTAAACTTATTTAATTTACCTGTTATATTGCTAAGCTTCTAAATGGCTTTCACAGTAGGTACTGACTATAGACACTATTAGAAGCTTTTATCCAGGGATATTTTTTATATTATCTGACTTAAAGCTTCTCTCGATGACTTACCAGTTCTTCAGAGTGTTTCAGAATATTACTGGACCCAGAACATACTGAGTCATGGAGAACTTCTCTTTCCCAAAATAATGGTATTGCTCTAAAATAATACCAAATATGACTACTTTCTCTGGAAAAGAATCACAAATATTGACAGGGTGGTAATAAAGATACGCAGTATTTTGAGACCAAACAATACCCAGCTGAGGTCAGATAGCAATGGGAATTATTAACAATGTCATTTAGCTTTCTCTTAGCCACAACAAAGAAAACTCCTGGCATTGAATAATTACAAAAATGGATATGCTTGACTTTTTAGGGACAAGAGTTAGGAGGAGCAAAATAAAACCACTATCTGGTGTGCAGTGTCCTAATAAGAAAATTTACCTGAAGAATATCTAAAAACATCAATTGCAAAAACACAAAACTATCATTGACTGAATAGTAACTTTAGACATTATTTTTAAGCACAACTGGGCATATCAAAACAGAAAGCATAACACTACTAAGCTGAGTAATTGCATTTTCCTTTTTTTTTCTCTTTACCCACTCCTATTGAAGTAACAGAAGCTCCCAATGCCCTTTTCAGTTTTCAAGAAGACATATACCCTGAGAATGGTGAGAAATGTGATATAGCCACATAATCCAATGTTTCTTTGCTCAATCTTTAATTAGAACTATAATGTAACCTTTCTTGATCAGAGAATCATATCTATGACTGTCCAATGTTATAAACTTCCAATTGTACTCTTAGTGATTGCTTCCATTAGAGGACAAACAAATCCTAGAGCTTAATTCCTAGTCTTAATTCTTTTGAATATCCATTTTTGACCATTGGGGCTGGTGCAGAGTCCTATATAATACATTTTCTGGCTCTGCAGGAACTTCACTTCAGAGAAATATGCCCAAAATCATCTTCAGATCATATTTCCTCTCTGGACATCATTGAGTTCAGTCTAGCATATGGCTTTAGTGGTTGTGAAAGTACTAAGTCATCATTTGTCCCCTCTTTTCTTAGATGACCTCTTGCACATTGATTTCACTGTCATTAGTAGCTAAGTCTAGGAATCTCTACATCTAAGACCTCAGCATTTCAATATCCTTCACCAGCCGGCTGTTTGAAGCACTTTGTACATGATTTCTCCCAATTCTTCCTCAAGGTTTCCATAAAGATTTCCATAAATGAGTTCTACAGATGGATGATTTGATTTCCTATGTAGGACCAATTTATTTGGCCACATAGTGAGGACACTGGCTTAAGACATAAACTTATCTAAAGATATTAATGAGGGCATGTGGGTAATTATTTATGCAATACTAAATATGTGGCACCTGTGGATTTCCTTTTAAGGTCTTCTGTGGAGAAACAGTTCCAGCCTAGAGCACAGGCTCTATCTGAGAGTAAATGAGGTGGACACTATGTTGCTGACACTTGGCATACCAAACACAAGAGAAAGCAAACTTTCTCTACAACAACCAGATATTCTGCCAGAATTTGTTCTCAACATAAGGAAGTAGCCTCTTGGTCTGGTAAATTGTATTTTTGATTTTTAATATATCTGGGTACAAACTATTCTGTATAGAGGACAAGAAGGCTTATAGATTAAGACTTTGTCTCATCTATACTGGTCTTGCACAGAATATCTTGTGACACAGAATATATGGATGATATTTTATTTGCTGAACCTGATTCTCAAGAATTAGAACAGTTATTACATATTTTACCTCAATATTTTAAGCCATTTGGATTAATTATAGCCTCTGAAAAAATACAAAAAGATAAAATAGTAAATTATTTAGGATATACAGTAAATATACAAATGGCAACACCTCAAAAATGTCTTTACATTTAGTTTTAATTTAAAAACTCTTAATGATTTTCAAAAATTTTTAGGAAATATTAATTGGTTAAGACCTTTTCTAGGGAATTCCTACTTATCAATTACATCATCTCTTCCCGTTATTGCAAAGGGACTCTAATTTAAATAGTCTTCATACATTGACCCCTGAGGCAAAAACAGAATAACATATAGTTGAAACATAAATTTAAAATGCCTTTTTACAAAGAGTTGATGTTAATAAGCCCATTAAATTATATATATTAAATACTTATCAATATCCCACTGCTCTTAGGCCAAGATTGTCTTCCTCTTGAGTGGATTTACACTAAACATACATTTCCTAAAACTATTACTACCTATGAGGAAATGATTGCCTTATTTTATCTGGTATAGATTGTAACTCTATTGTTTTTCCTTTACTTAAAGACAAAAGAGAATACATGTATCAAATGTCAGAAATCTTACAAATAGCTCTGGTTAACTTTGTAGGACAATTTGAATATAATTTTCTTCATGGTAATTATGGGATTTATTTAAAAAACAAGAATTTATTATTAATGATATTATAGATACAGAACCTATTTTAAATGCTGTAACTGTTTTTACCGATGGAGCTAAACATAAAAGTGCTTATTGGATGGAGACTAAATATTGGGTTGAATTTACTATTTATAATTTTGTACAGCAAAATGAATTATTTGCTATTCTTAAGGTTTTATAAGATTTTCCACAAGATATTAATATTATTCCATAGGTGTAGTATCTCAAATTTATAATGCTCAAATACATTCCACTAAATCTACTTTATATTCCTTATTTTTATCCTTATAAAAATTATTACGTACTAAAAATGCAAAAATATATAGTACTCATGTTCGATCTCATACAAACTTGCCAGGTTATCTGACAAAAGGTAATCAAAAAGTTGATAAATTAGTTGCCTTTACTTCCCCAGAAAAAGAATATGAAATGTTACATACTAATGCTAATTATTTACATACAACTTATAAAATTCCTTATTGATATGCCAAACAAATTGTTACTCAATATCCTATTTGTTGACCTTTACATTTACGTTCAGGATCAGCTGGGAAAAATCCTTATGGCTTAACATCTAATGATCTTTGGCAAATAGATGTTACTCACATTGCTGAATTTGGTAAACTTTCATTTATTCATGTAACTATAGATACCTTTTCTTCCTTTATCTTGGCTAATGCTTTATCTGGTGAAACTGCTATGCAGGTCATTCAACATCTTCTTGAAGTTTTTGCTGTAATGAGATGTCCAGCTGCCATTAAAACAGATAAGAGACCAGCTTATACATCCAAAAATTTAAACAATTTTGTCAATACTTTGACATTAAACATTATACTGGTATTGAGTATAATCCTCAAGGTCAAGCTATGGTTGAATGAGTACATCAAACTTTAAAATTACAAATTAAAAAATTAAAAAGGAGGAATGAAGAGGACTTTGGAATGTCTGTGTTGGGTTCATTACAATCAAATCCTAAAAGTATTTTACATCAAGTGCTACTTATGTTAAATTTTCTTAATCTACCACAGAGGGATATATTGTCTAGAGCAGATAAACATTTTGTGGACACACCGCCCCCACCTATAGAAGTGCCGGTATGGGTAAAAATAGCTGAAGATGCTGAATGGATGACTGGTACTCTTTTAGTTAGAGGGAGAGGATATGGATTTGTGTCATTACAGGATGGACGCACCTTATGGCTTCCAGGAAGATGGATCCAACCCCGGCATGAAAGTCAAAATCAGAATCTGGAGAAGATATGATGGAGAGATTCCAGTCATGGCAATGGTGCAACTGTCTCTGAAAAAGAGGCCTAAACATCATTGTGCTGTTCCTTTACCTACATGGGATCAAGTAAAATCTTTGGCAGCACAAGGTCAAAGTGTTGTACAATGCTCTAGAAAGCCTTTTACAGCTGAGAATTTGTTTATGGCTATGTGTGCTTTATTAGCTGTACAATCTGCTCAGGGTACTGAAGTAAGTTACTGGGCATGTATCCCTAATCCCCCATTGTTAGAGGGAGTAGTTTGGGGGAATCCTGATGTTCTTATCTATTCTACTCCAAAGGTTTTAACTCTGCCTTATAACAATTTGACTCATTTAAATTTCATGGATGGAACTGTTTATAATTTTTCATATCATGACCAATTTAGTTATCCAATTTGTATTGGAAAGGATCCTTGTTTGACTCTGGGATATCAACATTGGCTTTTCCAGGAGTAAATACTTCTTCTTCTTTTGCTCATTTGCAGAGATTACCTGCATAGTTTATCAATCAAACTTGGGAAAAATTACTTCATTTGAGGAGTTATCCTATCCTAAATGTCCTGATTTTACTTACATTGGCATTTCTCATAAACCCATTGCTTGGCAATCATGTTTGGGAAAATAATTAAAAACAAATGGGTTAATTGGGGGCCTTATGGTTTATTAATACTTGTTCAGAATGAAATATTACTCTATGTGATCTGTTTAATACCACCAGAATGAACACAGAGGAAAATTATACTGTTTCGGGACATATCCTTATGGCCTGGAGAGATAGAGGATGGAGTGATAACCATATTGCCTTGTTAGAAAAGCCAACTGCCATCCAGACTCATTTGTGGAAAGCTGCTGCTGCACTTAAACCTGTGTGACTATTTAATGGAACTTTTTCTGGCACTACTAGTTCTGCTTCTACTTATAATTTTGCCTTGCTTAAATCCACAAATGTTACCTCTTGTGTAGCCTTTTGTGTTTTTGATTGGTAATATTAATTTTAAAAATGGAATTCATTGTTACAATTGTCAACTTTTTAGTTGCCTTAACAGTACTGTTTCTGGTTCCCATATTATGCTGTTACAGCAAAGAACTCACGTATGGCTTCCTGTTCAGTTAGGAAGACCCTGGGCTCAGGATCCATTGGATCTTATTGCTGTAGAGTTCTTTAAAAATTTGTTAAAATGATCCAAAAGAATAATTGGAGTTATTGTAGCTGTCATTTTAAGTCTTATTGCTGTAACAGCCACTGCTTCAGTGGCAGGGATTGCACTACAAACTTCTTTACAAACAAAACATTTTGTGGAAGATTGGCATAAAGATTCCCATGAATTATGGGCACAGCAGGCACAAATTGATGCTCATTTACAAACTGAAATAGATGTTTTAAAACAAACTGTAGCCTAGTTGGGAAAAAAAAATTAACATTACAAGAACAAATCACTCTTAGATGTGACTGGAACTCAACAACATTTTGTATTACTGATTATGCTTTTAATGGAACTGAGCATGAATGGTCTATTATTCAATCTTATTCACTGGGAAATAAGAAGGTAAAAGATCAAATAGAAAAACTACGCATAGATATTTCTCAAACATTTAGCAAAACACTTCAAAATTCTGATGCTTCTGCTATTGATCAACTTTTTATAGATAAATTAAGTGGATTAGACCCAAAGCGTTTATTTTAAAGCTTTATGCACACTTTTGGGAGGAATAGGTATTGTTATCTGTCTTGTTTTACTTATATTGCTATTGTTATATAAATGTGTCATAAATCCTAATCAATGCAATTTACCTACTTTATGGATGAGAATACTTATGAATAATTTGAAAAAAAAGGAGGAATTTGTGGAGAAACAGTTCCAGCCTGGAGTACAGGCTCTATCTGAGAGTAAATGAGGTGGACACTATGTTGCTGACACTTGGCAAACCAAGCACAAGAGAAAGCAAACTTTCTCTACAACAACCAGATGTTCTGCCAGAATTTGTTCTCAAGATAAGAAAGTAGCCTCTTGGTCTGGTAAACTGTGTTCTTGACTTTTAATATATCTGAGTACAAACGATTCTGTACAGTGGACAAAAAGGCTTATAGATTAAGACTTTATCTCATCTATACCAGTCTTGCATGGAATATCTTGTGAGGTAGAATATCTTATGCTATTATGAAGAGAGCCTGTCTATTGTAATTTCTGTCTATAAGTATCAAGCTAAAGCCTTCAATAAGCATGCAGTTGCTCTGCATCCCCTGTGTACTGGTTTCTGTGTGACCCTTACCCAGCGACCCCAATGCACTAGATGTTGACAGTCTTCCACCAGACTTTACTGTCTTCAGAACTTCAGAATTTATTCTGTCTGACTTACAAAATGTAACTTGATCTTATTTTGGAAACTCCATCACTAAGGAGCCTCTTTTGACTTGACCAAGAAAGAATCAAAGGGTTTAGACCTGACCTTTCTAATTCAGCAACTACTAGCCATGTATGTTCACTTGAATACTTAAAATATGGTCAATATGATGAAGGTACTGAGTTTTTACATTTGCTTTTACGTTGCTTTCATTACTTTGCATTTACATTTAAAAGATCCTTGATTCAGTTATTGAATAGCCTAAAAGCATGTTTTTAACAACTTAGATGTGTGAAAGTACTTTTTCAGCAATACATTTTCTGAAATTTAAATACAGATAGAATATTCCCAGTAAAGGTTTTGTGTACAAATTTACTTGGGGTATAAGTGTAAAATACATGCTGAGTTTTAAAGATTTAGTACAAGCCGGGTGTGGTGGTGTATGCTTGTAATTCCAGTACATAGGAGGCTTGAGATAGGACCACAGATTCAAGGACAGCCTCAGAAAGTAGTGAGACTTTCATCAACTTAGTGAGACCTAGTTTCAAAATAAAAATAAATAGGGTTGGAGGTGTATCTTGGAGGAAGAATGCCTTTGGTTCAACCCCCAGTACCAAAAAAGAAAAATTTTATCATTTGAATATATTATTAACATTTAATGAAAATTTGTACTAAATTTGTGATATATTACTTTAAAATTATTTTTATTTTCTCTATTTGATATTAAGTATTTTTATGTGATTACCACACATTTTGATATAGTTTGTTTCATTTTCCTTTAATTTCCAAATATTTTCTAATTTTACCTGCATTATTTTCTTTTACTTGTGGGTTATTGAATTAAATACTGTTTAATTAACAAATTTGGTGATTTTTTTTTCAATAAGTCTGTTGCTATAGATTAATCCTCTTGTAATCAGAAAACATACTCTGAATGGTTGCACTTCCAAATTTATTGAGACTTGCCTTATTGCTCAGAATACATTCAATATTTGTGAATGCACCATAGTGTTTCTTTATTTCTTTTTTTAGCAACCAAAAGTTTTAAAATTTTATTGGCCTCTTTTTTAATATACTTTCTTGGTACATTGTAACCATATATCATATTAAAGTTTAGTGTGGTAGAAACATATATGTACATAGATATTTTTAAAGAATGAGTATTCTGCTGTTATTGGCTTGAGTGTTCTAAAAAGGTTAAGTAGGTCAAGTTGATTGCGTTACAAGCCTTCTATACCTTTATTAATTTTTCTTACTGTGTTTTCTATCAGTAATAAAGTGATTGTTAAAATCTCCAGTTTTAAATATGAATTCCCACTTTCTCCTTTTATTTTTGTCAGGTTTTAATCTTGCATATTTTGGATTTCTGTAAGCAGGTATTATTGTTTGAGATTGTTAAAGCTTCACGATGAATCAAGTATTTATCCTTAGAACTGTCTTTTTCTATCCCTACATTTTTTACTCTGATGTCTACCTTTTCTGATAATACACTCTGGTTCTATTTTTATTTAGTGCCTACTTCTTTCTTTTCTATCTTTTTACTTTTAGTACCTTTAACCTTACATTTAATCAATTAATATGTTAATAATCAATATATTATTGCTATATCATATATTAATAATTAATATACTTATATTAATGCACAATCTGTATAAGATATACTTTAAATATCTCCTCATAAAAGATAAATAAGCAAACTTGGAATTAATAGAAAAATTAAATACTTTATTTTCAAAAAGAAGATAGAAAGCACGTTGTCCAGGTCCTAGGCCAGCAGGCACCACAGCAGCAGGAACAATTCCTCCAAGTATTCTTAGATCATCTAGCGAGAAGACCTCTCTACCTGACAGATGGCCCCACCAGGGTGACTCATGTTAGAGGAAGCAAGTTGCCAAATGGTGGGTGGCCCTATAGGAAGGTATCACATGTCAACAAACCCCGAGAAATTGAGGCCCTCAGTCCATCAGCCCACTTGAAGAACTGAATCTGTTGAACACTTGTGTGAGTGTGGAAGGGGCTCTCTTCAGTCAAGCCTTCAGATGAGACTGCAGTCCTGGCAGACACATTGGTTGGTTGCAAATCCATGAAAGACTTTGAACCAATGGCACCCAGTAAGTTACACCTGAATGCCTGACCCACATAAGATGTGAGAAAATAAGTTTTGTTGTTGTTTTTTGAGAAAGAGAGAATAAGTGAAAGAGAAAACAGAAATGGAAAATCTTTTCCTTTATATCGATGGTGGGTTAACACAAGTTGATATTTATTTATTACTCCCTCTGTTTCATAAGTCATTTGGTATCTTTTAATATTTAATTAAAATAAATTAATATTAGGAGTTAAGGTTTTTATCTTCTGATATAAAGAGAGAAGGACATATAAGCCATAGATATTGCCAGATGAAAACACATATTTATATACAGCTTATTGTAGTAGAAAAACAAAACTAGGAAATGGAAGATGAAGATGATTCTATTTTAGCAACCCCTTAAAGAGTTATGTTATTTTCTTAAAAGAGTAAAAGCTATGAGCATGTGAGCAATCAATGTGTGAAGTTATCAATTCAGAGACAATGGCAACAAAATAATTTTGGACATTATTGACCAGGTTTTTCATAGAAATGTTGACACTGTTAGTCAAAATGGTGGCATAGGCCATTTGTTGACATAATATAAATGTGAGAAATAATAAATTAGCGGTTGTTCACCATGGGAGATATCAAACTATTAAGAATAGCAAGTTTCCTTCATGAACTATCTTGGCACAAACTCATACTAGCAGAGTTCTCAAATCCAAGAGGAACTCATTAAAGAGGAAAATAACAAAGATAGTTATGTTGGCCATCAAAAGAAAGTGACTCTTAGGAAATAGTTATTTCCAATTAAATTGGTACTTTTGATCTTTATTCAGATGATACAATTAAAGAAAGGGTTGCTGATGGCCACCATATCTTTCTAATAATTTTCTATGATAAAATGAAATATAAATACAATGTATCTTGTCTCTGTATTGTGTTCCTAAATTATTATGTTAGACCTTTGAAAATTCAATGTTATCTCATTTTTAAACAGTCAGTTTTAAAATCTGTATCTATGCATAGAAAGATGAGTGTATTGCTTGGATGTTAAAGTCTTATTTTTGTCTCTTCTTTATGGTAAAAACCTATACACTAATTAGATTCCAAAGATTCTCATTTGCCAACTACATGGTCTTTTAATTGCTAAGGGAATTCACTTATGCAGTGCCTAGTTTTCCCAGGGTCATTAATTGATACATTTCTCATGATGTTTTATACAACTTCAAAATAAAAGAGTTGTCTGTTTATTAGAATCAGAAAATAAAAAGGATGACTGATCAATGCGGGAGAAAGCAAAGAAAACCTAGAACAGTCTCAGTGCCGTTCAGCATCACCTTCCAAAGCAAGACACAGGTATGGGG